>CAIGRB010100614.1:0-17993 GCA_903798255.1 Fraxinus quadrangulata
AGAGGAGGCCTCAACATGAACACCATATTTTGGAGGGATGTGGAAAACAAGAATCCTACCTCTTATGATGACTTGGTAGAAATGATGAGAAATGAGATTGTCAGCGAAGAGTTGATTGATCACTACAATTGAACTTCATTAGGACTCCCACCACCTCAAAGATAGTGACGCGGTCTTGTATCACACTTGGTAAACCAGCAAAAGACCCAGGCGAGACATACAATAGCCCCTACCTCAGGTCAAATGTTAGCCACTGCCATGCTAAATGCAGTGTCATCTTTGACATATGAAGAGGTCAGATCTGAAGCTCAATGACAGTCAAATAAAACTAGGGAAAGAGGTAGGGGAGGAACAAGGAGCCTAGGGATAGGCAATATTACCTACCATCGAACCAAAATCTACAGCACTGAGAACTTCCTGTCAAAGCCATATCATGAAGAGCCAACATGCCCCGTCTTGAGAAAAGAAATACCCATCAGGTACAAAGGAACATGCCTCGGCCAAGGCATGAGAGAGAGCTTAGACATGATGAGGCGAGGCAACATCGTAGAAATGAATCGCCTTGACAGGAACACGAGGAGGAAAGAAATAGGTCGAGAGGTAGACAAAGGCTGAGAAGAGAAACCCCAGCCAATGCAGATAATGTCCTCACCAGGAAATTAACACCATTATTGGTGGTCCACATGTAAGAGGAGAGTCTAGAAAAACTAAGAGAAATTACATAAGGGAAGCAAATGATCATCCCACGACGAGCTACTTAGTCAATAGTACCACTCGTGGAGCTGGAAGCATCCTACCAGTAACCTTTTCACAGGAAGACACCATTGGGGTTCATTATCCCTATTGCAAAGCTTTTGTGGTACGATCTTTCGTTGCCAGAAATGCGCTCAAGCGCACGTTGGTACACAATAGGAGTTCAATTAATATCCTATTGGGAACCGCCTTGGATAAAATGATGGTAGATCATGAGCTCACCCCCATACCATCCCCTTATAAGGTTTCACCGGCGACAACATCATCCTAGGGAGAGGATCACACTAGTAGTGAAATGGTGGAACCCCCACTTATGACTCATCACTTCATGGGATTCCTTATTGTAGATCACCGATCCATTTACCATGGAGTGTTGGGATGACCCGCTTTGAAAGAGCTTGGAGCCGTTACATCCATACACCACATGTGTATGAAATTCTTCACTGAAAGAGGAATTGCTATAGTATGAGGAGAACAAATGGGCTCGAGGGAATGCTACCTTAGCTCCTTGAGAAAATCTGAGCCCCGTAGTGTAAATATGGTCTTGATGGATGCTGAAATGGTAGAACCCTCACTTACGGCTCATCACTTCATGGAATTCCTCATTGTAGATCACTAATCCGCTTACCACAGAGTGTTGGGACGACCCGCTTTGAAAGAGCTTGGAGCCGTTACATCCATACACCACATGTGTATGAAATTCTTCACTGAAAGAGGAATTGCTACAGTACAAGGAGACCAAATGGACTAGAGGGAATGCTACCTTAGCTCCATGAGAAAATCTGAGCCTCGTAGTGTAAATATGGTCTTGATGGATGCTGAAATGGTTAACATACCTGAAAAAGGTCCTATCTCTAAACAAAGAGGAGATGTCAACATGGTAGATACCCTTGAAGAGGGATCATCGACATAGATTTAGACCCTAAGGTCACCGAATCAAACTCACAAGCGACCCTAGTGGAGGAACTTGAATCTTTCCCGGTAAACCTGAATGACCCTGCAAAGATACTGCAAGTAGGAAATGAGCTTGAGTTAGAAGAAAAGATGAGGCTCAAAACTTAGACATGTTTGCCTGGATGCATGAAGATATGGTAGGCATAGACTCCAAGGTTAGCTGCCACCGTCTTAACGTCGATCCCAAGTTCCCCTCCCCCGCGTCCCAACAGGCAAAAGAGAAGAGCATTGAACCTAGAGCAGTACAGAGCCTTGAAAAAAGAGGTATAAAATCTTATAAAATAATTATGACGAGTTCATATATTATTATCAACGTTCAAGATGAACTATGACGAGCTCATAAGTTGTTGATTCAATACAATTAATTATGGCGAGCCCATATGTTAGTTCAATTAAATTAGTTATGACAAGCTTATACATTCTACTAATGTTTAAAGTCTGCCATGGCGAGCTTAAGTATTATTAGCACTAGGGTTATAACCATAACAAACGTAAAGAACAATAAAGGAAAGAATTCTTTTATACATACAATCGAGTTCAATACAAGGAGGGAATGTGGCTATTACAACCAAGTTCATTATAAGGCCTAAAATCTAAGACCCAGCATCATCCTTCTGAGGCTCTACTAGGGCCTCAACCTCCTCCATAGAATCTTCAACTTCATTGGCAGGAGTGGACGGCTTCCCAAGCATGAATTCTTCTTTGAGGCCCGTCAGATCCAGTGGAGGATGTAGCTCAGCGAGTCTTCCAAAGATTTTATTACATGCGACCCTCCTCCAGTACAAGCCCAGGCCATTATTCTCAGCCATCTCATGAAAATGAGCTACATAATTATTCACAGCTGCCTCCACTGTCCCCCACTCAATTGTTACTTTATGTTGGCAGCCTCAGTAGTCAGCTCTTCAACACGAGCCTTCAGCTCTCCATTTTCCTTGTTAGCAGCCTCTAAGGCTGACGAAGCGATCCTCTGTAGATTGTCAGAGTTCTCTACACGCTTCGTCAGAGAATTCACTTTATCTTTGCAGAGATGGACTTTATTTTTCAATTCATCATTTTCTTTGGAAAGTTCTTCCATCTTCGACTCATTCTCATCATTAACTTGGAGGCTTCAATTGCCTCATTGGCAGAAGACGCCTCAGCCTTTGCTTTCTTTAGGGTCCCTTCTGCATTATTAGCCCTTGAAGGTGATCTTTTTTGAGGCCCTATAGTCGCCTTATATCCATTTGGACATTAAAAAAAAACTCTGAGAGCGAGCCTAAAGGGCTAGCCTAGCATCCATCATGTCGATTGCATTATGGTCACGACGTACGAGTAGTACTTGTCCGTCAAATATTTGTGTTGAATCCTTGCAAACCCTTGGACCTCCACATGAAGCATCTCTATTATTTTGGGGACTATCTCATCAGACCTCCCACCCAAGAAGTTTTGGGCCTTTCCCTCAGAAGGAGCACTCATCATCTCCATGCCCCTCTTCTTCCTTACTAGGCTGACCCCTTTATCAACTACCTCCTCTACATCTACTATTTTTACGGAGAAAATGGGGTCAGCCTGAATGGGTCGTCGAAGTGACTCCCCAAGGATTTTCGGCGCTTTAGGGGAGGATTAGCCCAGTATTCTTTGATAGAACCAATTTCCTCTTTGGGCCTCTCCATAGAAGTTTCTTCTTCTTTCCATTTTTCCAATTTTTTTCCCTTTCTTTGCTGGAAGAGGCGGTGGGTTTGCCTTTGAGAGGTGGCCAGCTCATCACGCTGGTTCTTATAAGGTGGAGCCCAAAGGCTTCTTAATCTTCGCCTCTCCTAGGCACCTCATGAAGGACATGTCTAGCTTGACATATTCATTTTTATCATGCTGACCTGCAAGCATGGAGATGAACCACTATCAGTTAGGCAAAGAAGCATCACCCAATAGAGGGGCAAAAGTGGACAGCTATGGTTATCGGTGACTTACCTTTTGTAGCCATCAATTGGTGAGTCACGAAGAGGTTTCGCTTCCCAAGTACGTTCTTAAAATACCTCTTCTCTAAGGATAGCTCGTAGATGGCCTTGATTATAGCCCACTCAGATGGCTCGAGCTCGAATCAGTTAACTGTAGTTGCATAAAGCACATATCAGAAATAAAAAATAAGGGGTAAAAATTAAAGAAAACAAAAATCACGTCAGCTAAAGCTACACTCACTATACTCATAATACTGGGTCGGCACAGTTATCTCAGGAACCGCATCTCCCTCCATTTTTTGTCAGCGATCCCTAACCCAGAGCTAAGATAACTTCTAGTTCATGATGGAGGTTAGAGTGCCCCAGGGATTCATACAATGCCATCCCTTGCAGTCACTCCCCTACTTGAGGCTCGGGGATGGAATAAGGTTTGGAAAACGTGTGGGGGCATATCCTCGTCAAGAGTGACCTCTTTCCAAAGAAGAAAGACCCCTACTAATTGGCTCCATGCATTTGACACTAGTTAAGTGGGGGCCAGGTTGTATTGCATAGAGATATATCTAAAGAAAAGGTGTAATGGTAGTTTTATCCCCCACCCAAAATGACATCGCTTACTATTACACACCATTCCCTAGGAAAACAAGCTCTTTCCTCAGGGGGGGTCAGTACAAATATCTCGATGTTGTCAGGGATTCTATACATCTCCCTAAAGGTATCCAGCTCACTCTCATTTATGTCAGTCTCTCACAGAGAGGCCCCCATCTAATACTACGGTCTATGGGGTCTTTTGGCACCATCCATGCACTATGAGGCCCCCATGGCTTCCGTGATTCTCTAATTGGGAATCACATGAGGTATACCCACCTCGCCACAAATCAGTGCCATATTTACTTTAGAAGACCTCCCCCAAACCCATTCTTTTTCGAAGAAGGAGCCATTTAACACAAATAAGATGGAAAACTCAAAAAACGTTGCTTATGCAAGTTTAAGATGCTTGGAAACGGTGAAAACGATTTTGGTTACCGAAAAAGGGACGATGGAGGCACTGTAAAAGTTTAAGGATTTTCAACACTCGGGGTTTTAATTTTCGCAAAGTGAAGAAAAGGGAGAAAAGTAGATCTTGGGCCTTTTATATTTGCAGGATGATCGAACCCCACCGATAGATCTTCTCCCACTTTAATCTGGGCTGTACATCTGGAATCTCATCTACCACGTTGAAACCAAAAGGCACTTGTCCAGAATTTGAATCAAGGGCATCGACATCTACCCCAAGGGCATCACCTCGTATCATTCAACCTTATCACAGGCTTCAATTATTAAAGAGGCTTGGAATCCATTCCAAGGGCCTCGTCTCATATCATTCAGCCTTATCACGGGTTTCAATTATCAAAGAGGCTCGACATCTGCTCCAAGGGCCTCATCTCGTATCATTCAGCCTTATCCCAGACTTCAATTATCAAAGAGGCTCAATATCTACTCCAAGGGCCTCGCCTCGTATCATTCAGCCTTATCAGAGGCTTTAATTATCAAAGAGGCTCGACATCTACTCCAAGTTTTTCTTCAAACTCGAAAGTCCATGCATTATATGAATGCCATATATTATATAAATAATCATACTTAGACTTCAGGGACTATTGTTACACCTTGTAAAACTAGGACCGACACATAGGCTCAATTAACCTATAGGCGAAAGGCTCGAGGGGCCCATACCTCATACACTGACTTGGCGCCATAACGACCCACTTTTCCCTACACTGACATTGCGCCATAACGGCTATACGCAGGTGAACCACTTCATGTGTGAACGACCCACTTTTTCCTACATAGAAGACCTGGATCGACCCCATGACACGCAGACCCCATTGCAAGAGCCAGTCCAAGATAAGGCGAGGATGAAATCTTGAACAGATCTTGTACCATGTGATTGACAAGACAACTCACTGCCATCGTCACCCCGCCATCCTATTTGTTCAAGTCTAAAGCTCAAGCTAGGCCTTATGGATACAAAAGTGTTCTTAGCATTTAAGGCTATGATTGATTGATGTACACGACAAGATGGGGTAGTCGATTGGATGAGGCCATGTGCACCATCATCCAGCGAACCTATTATGCATTTTCTACAACGTGATTTATACCGTAAGCGTATGGAGTCAAATTTTGTAATATAGTAATAGAGTCAAAGTGTCGAACCCACATGGATTGTAATTTAATTCTTACTAAGTACTATAATTATTTCAACTTTTATTTTATCTAGAAAAATAAATCTCAAGTCAATATTTTTATACTAAAATAATGAAGATGTGTCACAATTCAATTGAAATAAGGCAAATTATAGGAGAATTATCAATGTGAGGAAGCCTAAAGATTGATTTCACCTCCCTATCAACAATGTTTTCAATTTCTATAATTATCTTTATCGATTTTTCCTAAATTTATAGGCAAAAATCTTCGTTTAAATTATATTCCCTCTCTCGAGTGCTAAATAGAACTTATTTCTGTATTTTAATTCCAATATCTCTATTTTGAATTAACACTATAGAAATTATATGCGCAGGATTCTTAAATGGGATAAGCCTCAAAGGAATTATATTTTCTCTCGAAACCTATAATTTTCTAGGTTATGTTATTCTTAGATCACGCATAAATTTCCCTCTCTCGAGTACCGAAATTTAAAGGATCAAATCATTCAATTATTGATCAGGTAATTGAAAACATTGTGCAAGAATTAACACAAATAAATTACCGAGAAAAGCAAATGAATTAACTATATTAAAATCCAAACACGTCTCAAGTTTAGTTACATCAAACCTTAGATATTAAAATTAGTTCATGACTACTAGAAACAACATTTTAAATTCTAAAGTAAAGAACATGGAGAAGAAAAGAATAAGAAAAGTTGTTTTGCCGCTTGAATTCTTCTCCAATCCGTTGTTGTTGTTGCTCTTGATGATTGCTCTTTTTCCTTGCCCCCTAAGCCCTTTTTTCTCCATATTTTTGGTCTTCAATGATGTATTTATAGTCTCTTAAGGTATCAAGACGGATTGAAGTTGGACTGGGCCGAAAAAATAAAGAAATTTACATTTTCTCTTCACCCAGAAAGTTGTAGAACCGATGTCATAGCGTCGTAAAAAATCAAAATACTCATAAGTGCTCAAGAAAAAGCCGAAAACTAAGTTTTAAATGTATTAGTTTAATAAGTCATTTACACTCATCAAATACCCCCAAACTTAATTCTTTACTTGTCCTCGAACAAACACAAAACAATACACAAATAAGACTCACAAACACACAAATAAAATACACTACCAAAATATTCAAATATATATTTAGCTGGATAGCTTGTTTTTATGGCTCAGCATTGAAGATGTGATATCGAATTCATGAACCACTTCAAAGTTATAGTACAGAAGTCAATTTATTACATTTCCAATGCAAAATGTGTGAGTGTGAAGAATCAAATATAGTGATGTGCAGTTATAAGTCGATTTAATTCCCGACCTTAAGAGTTAATTATTTCCTTTCTCCGCTCGTGAGATTCACACACCCCCAAATTTAATTTCTATTCACTCTTTTCCCGAGGGCGTAATCTAAGATTAGTTTTTAATCACTACTCCTTACCCTCTCTTGTCAGGATAGATGTTACTGATTACAGTTCACATATGAACAAATGAGAATTCTCCTTATCTTTGACTGTATCAACTTCCAGTAATAAATTAAGTTACTAACTCCTTATCAAATGTCTAATCCTCTAAAACAAGTGTTTGGGACTTAATCAAAGCATGTAGTACATCTTATGTTTCATGCACCTGCTTTATATATTTTCAGATATATATTTTTATGGATCCCATATGCGGACGTCTCTCCTTTAAGCTTTCTAAATGACCTCTGTAGCGAACTTTAGGCCGATAACTCCCAAATAAGATGACTTTAGGGCATCAGGTTTTAAACCCTTGCAAACTTAATTATTTGAGTCATAAAGGCTACGAAAAGATGTTTCACAATGAGATTGTTAACGTTGTCCTCATAGGGATCTTTTAAAGTAGCTTTACAACAATTTTTTTTTTCTTTTATGCGGTGATTAGTGCAATGTCCCTTATAAAACACTCATTCTCCAAAATTGACCCCTTAACTTAGGGTTTTCACCAAATTTCCATCATATTGGTCTCATACAATCCACATAACTTTATCATACATGGAATCGACATTTATCTCCAAGTTTCCCTACAACAGCTCAACCACCCAAGCATCCTAAATTTGATTTCAAAGTATGGTAATGTTATAGGTTATCTGGATTCAGCTTCTAGGGATGTTAATTCAGCCTATATCATTTATGAATCAACTTATTCTTGTCCAACGCCATATTCAATTCATGTGCATTTATGTTATTATTTTCTACAAAGGTAAGTACAACTTCCAGTCAAGCACATAACTTATTCATAATTCACAACCAAGCCATGTTTTTTTTAGTATCTACATCATTTCCAACAAAACAATCCAACCCACACAAGCAAGCAATTTTTTTTTCACAAGTTATACTAACATAAATAAATAAAACACACACAAAAGTAATTACACCGTTAGACGACAATTATATTAAAGTATCACCCCTCAAACTTAAAGAGCACATTGTCCCCAATGGGAAAAAAATATAAAAGGGAAAGATACCTTACTGAAAACATCAAAACTCCTCATCATCACCCGATATAGGTGAATTATGGGAATGAGATTGAAACAACGATGGTGGTGGGAATGTAAGATCAGGGTGTACAGAAGCCATGACCACAATGCAAGCATTCTGATATTGAAATTAGTCATAAATGGATGACAGCAAATGATCCATTCGCCCCTACATTCCCTCCTGCCAATGAGTCATTAGAAAATCCATCACCTCAAGCCGCCTAATTAATTCCTCCGTAGCATCACCAACTGAAAGAGATAGTGGAGGTGATGGCGCCTGATGAGAAGATTGAGAAGAGCTGGGCCTATCCCGAGGCCCGACGAGCTTGTCCCAGAAGTCCCGCGTGAGTGATGGCCTAGTGTGTAACACTTCTTCAGATTCTCGCGTGGTAACACCCTGTTGTATACAAAGATCATGGATTAAAAGGGGTATCCCAAACTCTCAGTGGTTGACCCGGCTAAGATGCGTAGGATACTATTCTAAATAACCATCCCAACGTCGATAGTGTATCCCCACTGAATTGAATAATTCAATAGAGCTCGCTCACTTGTCACCTCACAAAGATTGTTGCTCAAAACTAGTTTGGCCGATATAAAGTGATGTAAAACTTTACAATTACTCGTCAAACTAGAGGTGGGAAAATTAGTCACACCACTGGCATTCTGTTTCCATTCGGTACCCTCATATTTTAGTGTCTAAAGTAAAACGACGGGGTCAACCCCCTCATTACTTAACCTGGAGTAGTCATCATTTGGAATATCTCGTGTGTAGTAGAAGGAATTGATGGAAACACTATCAAACCGGATCCAATGACCCTGAAAAAATACCTTGAAGTTTTCGTGCTTCTTCGCATTTGCATAAAACTCCATCACCAAAGGAATGGAAGCCGCTCCGGGTTGCATAGAAAATTTATCCCACCCCAGACTTTGTATTTTCTCAGGTAATAAATATTCAAAAGCTCACTTCAGAATGTAGTTTCGATATATCATTATATCTTTAAATCGTTCTACCGCCTTGGGGCTCACAAATCTCCATCGATCATAAGAAGTGGTAGACAAGGACACCCTAGTTTTAGATTTCTTCCGAGGAGGCATGTTGTATAAGTCCAACTCAAATGTACAACAATATCAAAAGCACATCGAAGCACACCAACCAATGCAAATCGAAGATAGTGTCCTCCACCAAGGAGTGCAACACTGAACTTCAAACTACCATTGCAACAACCTCAAGAAAATCACCAAAGTGGACCACAATAAAACATAAGAATTCACACAGGCAATACCTCAAACACCTTGTAAACATCAAACCTATTCAAACACCAAGCACTAAACCCCCTAGAGACCAAAACCAATATGAATCCACACTATTAAACAACGAAGTAAATATCCAAATCCACCACATATTGCTCAATAACCATCCATGGAAGAGACAAACTTACCGTTAAGAAAATGTACACATATGTGGGAAGAAATGCCAACAACCAAATATACCTTGGTAACATGGTGGAATATAAGGAACAATCAAACATATAGTGCATCCAATGTAGAAAAGACAACAAATATGAAGAAAGTGAGAAGAAGGGAAAAATAGTGCCTGGGGTTTAACATTGGGTAGGGGATCAGTGGGAGGGTGTTGTGTGGGGAGGAAAAGAAAAGGTGGAAGGGGGGAAAAAGTAGGGAAAAAAATCCAAGGGGAAAAAGGGGGAAGAAGTGGATGGGAGAGGGGCGGTGGGAATGAGGAAAGGAAAGGAAATGAAAACAAAAAAAGGACAAAAGAAAAAAATTTGGGGGAAGAGAGGCTCTCCCGATTTTAAAACCAACGGGCGCCACATCGCCCGTTTTACTGTAAAAAACATTTCTAAATTTTTTTAAAAAGGGATACCGCAGCGCCTAGCTTACTATAAAAAATTTGTTTCCGAACTTTTTTTACTTGCAAGCTCCACCGTGGCCCGTCCCCAGAGTCCTCTAAGTCCGATGCTCCACACTTGAAAATGTACTTAGAAAAATACAAACAAAGCGTTGCTAACCTAAACAAAATGGAAAAGTCCTATAGAATGAATTGAAAACTAAAATAAAGGAATAGAACTTGGGTTGCCTCCTAAAAAGTGCTTATTTAACGTCATTAGCTAGACGAAGAAATAGATCTACGTGGATTTACCAAGGGCAATTTCTTCCACATCCCAATTTTCTTCACCGTAATAGTGTTTGAGTCGTTTACCATTCGTCTGAAAGATGGATCCATCCTTACTTATCAATTCCACTGAACCATAGGGGAACACCTTATTGATTACGAATGGTCCCGACCACTGTAATCTAAGCTTGCCTGGAAAAAAGTTTCAAGCGAGAATTGAACAGAAGAACCCATTCTTCGGGTTTGAATTCCCTCCTAATGATCCTCTTGTCATGCCACAACTTTGTTCGTTGTTTTTATTTTCATATGCCTCGTTCCAAAATTCATCAAGCTTGCTGAGTTGAAATAAGCATTGTACTTCCACTAATGTCATATCCATGTTCAACTTCTTCATTTCCCAATAGGCTCGATGTTCCAATTCAACTGGTAGGTGGCATGCTTTTCCAAATACCAAACGATAAAATGACATTCCAATTGGCATTTTGAAAGCTGTTTGATATGCCCAAAGTGCTTCGTCAAGTTTATGAGCCCAATCTTTGTGGTTGGTGTTCATCGTCTTCTCCAAAATTTGTTTAATCTCCATGTTAGAAACTTCTGCTCGTCCATTGGATTGATGATGATAACCAAGTGCTAGTTTGTGCCTGACATTGTATTTGACCAAAAGGGAATTGAAAAGTTTATTACAGAAATATGTACCTTCATCACTTACTATTGCTCTAGGTGTGCCAAACAGTGTGAAGATATTTTTTCTGCAGAACTTCAAAACGACCTTGGCATCATTTGTTGGTATAACAATGGCCTCAACCAATTTGGAGACATAGTCCACTATAAGAAGGATATATATATAGGCCAAAGGACAGTGGAAATGGACCCATGAAGTCTATATCCCACACATCAAATAATTCCACATCGAGCATATTAGTCAATGGAAGCTCGTGACGCGTTGAGATATTCCTAGTACATTGACAACGGTCACACGTCTTCACAAAGGCGTAGCAGACCTTGAAAAGGGACGGCCAATAGAATCCCGACTGTAATATGTTAGAAGCAGTATGTGTAGGACTTAAATGATCTCTATAAGGGGAGGAATGACAATGTTCTATAATCAATTTTTTCTCCTCCATCTGGACACACCTCCTGATCATCATATCCGCACATTTTCTGAAGAGAAGTGGATCATCCCATATATATGACTTGACATCATGTAAGAATTTTTTCTTTTGGTGAGAATTCAAGTCAGGTGGCATCATTCCACAAGCCAAGTAATTAACAAAATCAGCATAAATGGGATTCTTGATGAAACTGCTAACAGGAGCTCATCAGGAAAAGTTTCTTGAATTGGATTGTTATCTATCACCTCTTCATTTTTCAATCGGGGCAGATGATCAGCAACCACATTCTCACTGCCTTTCGTATCCCGGATTTCTACATCAAATTCTTGCAACAACAAAACCCATCGAATTAAGCGAGGTTTAGCATCTTTCTTTTCAAATAGATATCAAATCGTTGCATGATCTGTGTAGATGAATACTTTGGTGCCAATTAGATAAGACCTGAATTTGTCACAAGCAAAGACAACTGTTAACATCTTTTTCTCTGTTGTGGTATAGTTTAATTGAGCTCCATTTAAGGTTTTGCTAGCATAGTGAATTGCCCGAAAAAAATTCACACATTTGTCCCAAAACTGCTCCTACTGCATAATCACTGGCATCACACATTACTTCAATGGTTGATCCCAATTCGGTACTATCATAACGAGAGCTGTAACCAATTTCTCTTTTATTCGTTCAATTGCTCTGAGATATTCATCATCAAAAACAAAAGTCGTGTCTTTCTCCAAAAAGTTGCAAAGAGATTTAGCAATTTTCGAGAAATCTTTAATAAATTTCCTGTAAAATCCAGCGTGTCCCAAGAAACTTAGAATTCCTTTGACATTAGTGGGCTATGGCAGCCTTGCTATTGTACCTATCGACTTCCAGTCCCTTTGTAGAAACATGGTGGCCTAGTACAATTCTTTCTTGTATCATGAAATGGCACTTCTCCCAGTTAAGAACTAAGTTCTTTTTTTCACATCGTTGCAACACTAAAGAGAGACTATGAAGGCAATTATCAAAAGAAATACCAAAAATAAAAAAATCGTCCATAAATACCTCCATGATTTCCTCTACCATGTCTACAAAGATAGATATCATACATCTTTAAAAAGTGGCTGGAGCATTGCATAATCCAAATGACATCCGCCGTAAGCAAAAAGTCCTATATAGGAAAGTGAATGTCGTCTTCTCGTGATCATCTGGTGCTATTGCAATCTGATTGTAGCCAGAATAACAATCAAGAAAACAATAATAAGAGTAGTCCACTAGTCTGTCCAGCATTTGATCAATGAATGGAAGTAGAAAGTGATCTTTTCTAGTCGCTTTGTTCAACTTTCTGTAATCAATGCAAAAACTCCAACCAGTCAGTGTTCTTGTAGGTATTAGCTCATTTTTGTCGTTCTTGACTACAATCATTCCACCTTTCTTTGTCACCACCTATATTGGACTAACACATGCACTATCTGAACTAGCAAATATAATCCCTACCTCCAATAGCTTGATTATCTTCGTTTTCACCACTTCTTTCATAGCTGGATTTAGTCTCTTTTCATTCAATTACTAGCCAATTAATTGAAAGCATTAATTTCATGACACAATCAAACATATATGAAAAATCAAATAGAAATAATTATGACAAAATCAAATCATAATATCAAGTTTGGCTACATCAAACCCTACATAACTTACTTAGTTCATGATGGAATTCATAAAATCTATACAATTTATATGAGAGAAAATAAGGAAGAAGGGAAAGATAAACTCTTTTGATGCTTTAGTTGGAATTTCCTTTGACATTTTTCGCGCCTCCTCGCTTGATTTCTCGAGTCTTTTGATGTTTTGCCCCTTCCAATTCCCTGAAACTACGTATTTGATCATGTATTTGTAGTATTTTTGGAATCTTAGACGATTTAGAGTTGAATTGAGCCAAGAAAAGAATTCAAAAATATTAAAAACCCGTGTTCTTGCCCAGTGGGGCCTTGGTACTCATGATGCTACTGATTTTCAGCAACAAGGCGTTGTGGCGCCCATTTCGGGTGAAAATTCAACATTGCACGTCTTTCGATGTTTCTATCATAACTTTTTCTCCTGATATCCGGTTGAGGTGATTCAATATGCATTGAAAAGATAACTCAAAGAGAATAGGCAGAGTCTAATTACCTTGTTAGTAATTGCACTCATTTTTACCGTATCAGAAATCTCCAAAAAACCTAAATGAGCATTTAGGTCTTTTGTCGGAGCTCTCCCAAACTGGTTCTATTGTACCATGCGCATCAATGTCAACTTCAGCTCAAAATTATTTCCAACAATAGCTGGACATGCGATATCGGAATAGTTGTCTAACAACTAGTCTGACATAGTCTTGAATAGCCCGTTGTTGATTATTTTCATTTGCTACTCCGTCTTTCTATTCTACCATTGATTCATGCTCGTCCCTCTATATACCCCTTAGAAAGTGGAATGTGTGTTCTGGTTCAGGATCAACAGGCAATAATTCTGATTCTTTACTTTTCGCATACACAACTGAAATTAACAAATCAAGAAACTATTAGAGATATAAATAAAATTAAAATTAAAAATCTAAATTAAAATAAAATCTAATTGGTAATAATATTAGTAAAAATCAAATCAAATAACCCCCGGCAGCGGTGCCAAAAACTTGTCACGCGTTTTAAGCAACGTGAATTATACCGCAAGTATACGATGTCAAGTTTTGTAATATAATATTATTGGAGTAAGAGTGTCGAACCCATAGGGATTAATATTTGATTTTATACTAAGTACTATAATTATTTGAACGTTTAATTTATCTAGAGAAACAAATTTTGAAATCAATATCGTTAACTAATCTAACGATGATTTTAGTAACGAATTCAAAGAATGCAATGTAAACAAATGACTCAATATAAGAAAGGCCTAGGGAATGATTTCACCTAACTTTCATTTATAATTCAATTATGTCTACCTATTCTAGTCAATTTTCTCATGTATAAAAGCAAGAATCGTAATGTATTTCTCTCCCCTTTCTCGAGCGTCGGCTAGAAATTAGTCTTAGAATTCAATTTCAATATCTCTATTTCAAATTAAAATCAACGATTTTATCAAGTTCAGGATTCTTTTATGGAGTAAGCTTCATAGATCCTATACTTTCTCTCGAAACCCATAAAATCTACATTGTATCAATCCTATGACCCGCCTAAATTCTCCTCTCTCGAGTGCCGAAATTGATTAGCGTCTATTCATTCAATTAATGGCCAACTAATTGAAAGTATTAATTTCATGATACAATCAAACATATATGAAAAATCAAATAGAAATAATTATGACAAAATCAAATCATAATATCAAGTTTGGCTATATCAAACCCTACATATATTGTTTAGTTCATGATGGAATTCATAAAATCTATACAATTTATATGAGAGAAAATAAGGAAGAAGGGAAAGATAAATTCTTTTGAAGCTTTAGTTGTAATTTCCCTTGACGTTCTTCGCGCCTCCTCGCTTGATTTCTCGAGTCTTTTGATGTTTTGTCCCCTTCCAATTCCATGAAAATAGGTATTTTATCATGTATTTATAGTAGTTTTGGAGTCTTGGACGAATTAGAATTGAATTGGGCCAAGAAAAGAATTCAAAACTATTAAAAACCCGTGTTCTTGCCCAACGACGCCTCGACGGCCCATGATGCTACTGATTTTCAGCGATAGAGGCGTTGTGGCGCCCATTTCGGGTGAAAATTTAATAGTGCACGTCTTTCGGTATTTCTATCATAATATGTTCTCTCGATATCCGATTGAGGCGATTCAAGATATATTGGAAAGATAACTCAAAGAGATACAACTTTGCTTCAGATATCATTTTCCAATTCAAACATTTGCTATGTAAAAAATAAATCTCAATATGAGACTAAAAATTAGGAACATAACTTTTTCGGTTGAAAATTGATGTGTGATCATACTTTGATTATATTTGATCAATTTGACTTATTTCTTCATTTAATTGACTCCTAACACTCTCGAGTCTTCATTGTGAGGTCCGATACAATTTTTGAGTATATACACTTTAGTCCTCGAACTTGGATCTCTTACAATTTAGTCGTTTCTCCAATTTGTCAAATTTCCTTCAATTTCATCAACCTATATCACAACATCAAAACACACATTAAAAGCCATAAAACCCTCTCGTGGATAACCAAATAACGAATTAAGTAACATTAATATCGTAAGTGTAGAACACTCGTCAGAACCCCATTCATTTTGTCCAAGTATAAGAACTCACACTCGGTGTCATTCAAAGGTAATGCAAGTTTAGTCTCTCAAATCTATATTATTGCTTCACACACGTTCTACTCTTCCACCCAAAAGTTGACCCCTCCTTTTACATTGGAAGCTCACGTTTAAAGGTCTCACACACTCATAATTATTTCTCCAACTGACTTAATCGTTGGAGTGCGCGTGACCAACTCCATTCCTTTCGGAGAAGGCCATATGTGACAAGTTGTCCAAGTGTGCAGAAATCCAGGTTGCGTGGATGTGAGAGACATTGAGATCTGTTAGCCACATTGTTGATACGTTTTTGGGGTCAAAAGAATACATAATTTTTAATTTAACTTAAATTTTATTCTACTTATTTTGATAGATGTCAAACATGATTGCTCATTTCTAGTTGCTCGAATCCTCCACTACTATTGGGTACATTCACTTAGCATGTAATTATTTGTTAATTACTAATCTGCTATTGATAATAATTTTTTTTTTTTTTTTTTTTTTGCAAACGAATTTTTTAAGTGTTGTTACCTTTGTCTTTCTATTACTAGACTATTGTTGATTTGTCAACTCATTTTAAAATAATTGTTTTTTAATTTTTTCAGCTTATTAAATAATTTGTATTTTGTTGCCCTATCTTTCTATTATTTAACCATTAATTAAAGTATTCTTAACTTCAATTCGATTGAAAAATAAAATAAAAGGTGTTTCTTTTATTTTTGTGATATTTATACGAAAATAATAAAATGTGACCTTCTTTATGATGATTTAAGTTTTAGGATTCAGAAGTTCGCCATAGCTATCCCCTTAATCTCAATTACCACATTCTATAACAATTAATTATGTTTACCTGATCGAATTCTTCTGACATATTCAATTTAACTCTCTCGAGTACAAGTTGATTCTATTTGATTAAGTCGATTTCATATCTCTATATGAATCTGGATTCACTTTAGTTAAATGTATTAAATCTCTAAGAATCCATGTAACAACTATATTAACTAGAAAATGTATCTTTACAGTTTTATACTAGTCCTCGGTTTTCACTATGTGGTCTAAACAAATAATGCATCTCTACGTAATTATCGCTCACAAAATCAATGCATTAGTGGTCAATTAATCCAAGCAGTGAGAATAGAAGTAAAAACAATTCACGAAATCAATTGAATATTTAAAACTTTTTAATTAAAAAATAAGGTTCAAAACTAGGTAACAATCATTCATCCTACAATAATTAATTACACATCATGGGAGAAAAAAAAAAGAATTAAAAAGTATATCACTAGGTTTTAAGAAGAAAACGAGAAAAAGATGAAGTTCTTGCACAAAGAATCCGCCTTTTCTTATGAAATCCTTGAAACCTAGCTTCTTGATTAATTTCTTGATTGTTCTCTCCTTTTGGCTTAAATAATATATGCACAATGAATCTTCAAAATCTTAGCTTGAATGCATGTGCATAATGAAACTCCACAACCCTCATCTAGTTGTTGGACTAAGGTATGTATTTATAGAACAAGATTTATATAAAATCCTTGTTTAACTTGATTTCCACCAAATAGTTCAAATTGGTTTCTTCCAAAAAGTTTAAAAAATAAAAGGAAATAATTTTTTTTTTCAATTGGATTTCTCTTCTCATGTGATTTTAATAATTCATTTTTTAATCTTTGCAATTAAGTCATCTTCATTTTAAAATCATTATAGTTGATCCAATGCAAGTTTTGGAGTTTGCAATTTACTCTTCAAACTTTTCAAATATAGAATTTAATTCTCGAAACTTATGAATTTTTACCGAATGCTACATTAATACTTCCAATTGATATCTTACAATTTGGTCAATCTTCAATTGCTTCAAATCAACTCCAATTAAGCTTCACACTCTTTTTTCATAAATTATATCCAAGTTACGATTTTTCAACAATTAACATAATTTACACGGATTAAGAAGATAATCGCTCAAGTTATTTATAATTAAATAAAAATTGAAGCCTGAATAAGCGCATAAAATACACATATCAAATATCTCCAAATTTAGACTCTTGTTCATCACGAACAAGACTATCTACTAAACACACAAGTATACAAACAAAAATATAATTGCATTACGTAACTTTGCCGAACTCGCATCAAGTGTTGAAATCGTTTAATGATTCATAAAAAGTTCATAAGTAATGCAAATAAAACTAATT
>CAIGRB010100627.1:10751-26221 GCA_903798255.1 Fraxinus quadrangulata
GCCGAGCCGAGCCGGCTCGGCTCGTCAACCGAGCTGGCCCGCTCGGCTCGTACCCACTGCTATTTTTTTTCGAGTCCGAGCGGCTCGTGGGCTGCTACAGTACGAGCCGAGCGGCCGAGCCGACGAGCCGCTCGGCTCGATTGCCACCTCTACCGCCACCTAAAACAGGCCACAACAGATCGGAGGAAAGAAAAACGAAGTCACTGTGGCTATAGTGACGACTATAGCGCATAGATCTACGAGCACGGCGTCATCGCAGTGGCGACGACTGAAATGCAGAGTCATTTAAGACATATCAGATAGAAGAAACACCACATCCACGCCATCGCCATCCCCAAAATCGTACCCACATAGCCACCGCTACAGTTGTCGAGTAGTGCGAACAGCGCTATCGCTCCAATTGTTGCGCGCAGTATCGCCACTCATGAATCTTGTTGATATGAGAGAGAGAGAGAGAGAGAGAGAGAGAGAGAGAGAGAGATTCATTTCGGCTTCAAGGTTTTCGGCTTGGGAGAGAATAGATTAAAATGATTTAGGGTTTGACATTATGTGTTGAATTTGTAATATAATTATTAATATTAAAATATTAAATTGTTACCTGATTTTTGATTAAATATACTTCATATCTGATTTTTGAAGTGTGATACTTAAATACCTGCTCTCGTGTAATTTCCTCAAAAAATAATCACCTACTTAAAAAGTTTATTTATAAGTATATAGATAAGTTTTAAAAACAATTGTTTTTCAGTGATCGGAGTTTGATATAATTTATTTTTTAATATGAATTATAAAAATTCAATTAAAAGTAATTTTCAAATTATTAACCACAACATGGCGCGTAGCAGGAGTTGTAAGAATTTAGCCCAGTGAAACTCACGATGACGACTATAACAGAGAAAAGAATTATGGGTATGGGGTATAATAAGTGATGAATAATGGCACCCACATGATGATTTCTTCATCTGCCTTTTCATAATTGACCGCATATAATTGACATTCATGTATACTCAATTTAATTCCAAATAGGCTGATACATCGATGACAATTTGGACCCAAACCCCACCTAGCTCACAATTAATTTGCTAGGGTAACCAATAATTTTGAAGAAAATAGAAGAGGTAGAAACTATTTAGTTGGGAGCGTCCTACAATATCATAAAGATTATTCATCAGTGTTTATTGAAAATATGTTTCTAGTTTTTCATTCCTAATTCCATCACCACCACGAGCATTTGGTTCGTCGATACTATCAAAAAGTCATGTACTTATCCTAACGACTCGTGCAGCATACGTTCATGCATGGTGATATTTGTTTTGTCTATTAGGTTATACATAATTGAAGTCATATATTAATTTAACGACATGTTTAATGCGATAATTTGACGGACAATAATAAGAGGACAAAATTTTATGAAAATAAAAATTAAATGTCTTTAATAAGGACCTAAATTAATTTTACATCGTAAAGGGGTTAAAGAAGTGAGGTGTCCCACGTTTCCATTGTAGATGGTACGTGACATTGCAGATATTTTTAATTCTGTGAGGCTTTAATGACGAAAGTGCCCTTGGGGTTGGACCATAAACTTGGTTGTTGGAGTAAATGAGGGGCACTATGGTCAGTCCGTGAAAGAGACTTGGTATCATGGGTTGGCACTGTATTGGAGCCAGTAGACCTGTCATTTTTTTGTCCAAAGCTGATATCCCTAAGTTAAAGGTTTCAAGGTACATAATTTAACATTTAAGTCCTCATTATTTTAAAAATATATTTTTAATCACACATTTTTTAATAAAATAATATTATACGTAAATTCAAAAAAAAAAATTTAAAATTTTCTATAACATTTTGATTTCAAAATTTACTTTGTGATCATGCATTAAAATTACATGATTGAGATCTTTAGCTTTCTCAATATAGACAAATCAAATAGCGACCCAATGAAAAAATAAAGGTAAAAGGTAAGTTTTGTTATTGCAATCGAATAAATATGAAATGATGGAATGTTAAGTGGCTGAAATGTTATTGGGTAGAAAGGTGATTGATAATAAAAAAAATTATCGAATTTGGAAATTTTGATTGTACCATTATGCGAATTTAAAGGTCATTTTAATAAAACATATCAAAAATCTTACACGGAGAAATTTAAAAACACATTTTTCCCTATTTTGTATGCACACACATTCTAAGACTTGTCTAAGCATTTTCACATTTCGTTCTTAGTAGTAGAAGATCGAGAAATTAAATCACGAGAGAGAGAATAATTCAGATAGAACCATAAAAATTGTCAATATGAACTAGGGAACGTGTAATATATATAAGTAGAAGAACTCTATTTACAATCACATAAATTAAGCTGCAAATCAGCAAGTTAATTTTTTAATTACCAATACAAGTAGCTAATGTGATGAGTTGTAATGCACGTAAAGTTGATTGTTTAGTGGTAAGATAATGGGATCAAGAACTAATTATTAAAAGTAAATAAAATAAATGAATAGGATTAATTAATTATGCCCACGCATGGTTCTCCGGGAATCTCTCCTATCCTCGAGTGGGATGGCATGGACTTTGGACTTTGCTGTTTATTTTCTGCAAAATTTTTATTTTTATTCATGAAAAAATGAATTATTGGGAATATAAGAAAACAAAAAATAATCATTTTTTCTTGTCCATCTTGGATACCATGTTTGTGTTGTCAAATTATTTAATGTTTTGCTCCCATTCTTGGTGGTTCATTGTTATTTCATGCACGTGTAATTTGTACTTGTTCGCTATGTTAAGGATGCATGTCGAACAAACATGTGCCCATAATCATAATCAAATCATACTATTTTCTTCGATAATTACATTTAAACTTTATAATCTTTAAATAATTAAACATTTCATAAATCGTGTTTAGAGCTTTAGATTGTTTTAACGAAGATTTTGGAACGCATTTATCGACAAATTCTTACGAGAGCTTTTCATTAATCGGAGTCAAAGAGGATAAACTATACTATCAATAAGAAAAGTGACATATAATCTGGAACAGTCGAAAAAAGGAAAGCAAAGTTGTCTCTAAGAAACGGAGGAAGCGTGTGCTAAACAACAAATCAAGCGAAGACTTCGAAATAAGACATAATTTGCATCGCCTGATTTGCACTATAAGACGAGTTATGTATCATTAACTTCTAGTGTTAGCCACTGACTCATCTGTACTTGGAATTAGTATAAGTAAGCACGTGATTAGATTATGTCGCTTTATCACAAGTGTAGAAGCAAAGTTAGCTGATATTGCATAATAATTAGTGCGTATACAGTATTTAAAATAATTGTTTGGTCCCTATTTTTTAAAATTAATTTCCAATCCTACATTTCATAGGATTCGTAATTTTTATCAATTATGACGTAAGTTTTGATCAATAAATTAATATAATTGTCTACATGATTTTGATTGGTAGGGTAGGCTGATTGGCAATACAAAATGCAACTATAACAGAGACTAGATTTGCAACAAAAAGTCTACTTCCAAAAGGAAATGCTAGTGCATTGCCTAGTAAAATTTGTACCTATTTGTAATCTTCTCCTACAGTTTTCTCCAATCTTTTTCTACAGTTGGTCAACAATTTGTTGGTACAAATTGACCTATGCCATCCAATTATTTAGCATAAATCATTTTTCCCCTTCCAATGTAGCTTTTACTTTGAAATGTTTAGGTGCTCGTTTGGACCAATCTAAGAAAAATAATAATATATGCTAATAAAAATTTGAAACGAGATACGTGACTCGTGAATCACAATCAATCAGAATAAATGATTGAACTTAACTACAGACGTTTCTAGAGAAGTAAATATTTTCAATCTACTAATCATTCTAAAATTGAAGAAAAAGTTTAAATTACAAACTTTTGACCGTGCAAATTATCTGAATACACGATTTTAAAAAAGAATAATTTAATTCAATTCATGTGATTTAAAAATAGTATATTTGTCTTTGCATATATAAAAGTCTTAAAAGTGAAAATGCATCAAAAGTTTAAAAGCAGGGGCAGAGAATCCGAAGCCTGAGTGGCAACGGATAATATAAAGAGAGAAATAAATAGAATCACTCGATACGTTACCCTTTGCCTATAATTTAAAGGTTAAATCTCAACTTTGAGGGTCCTCTACCGCCTCACCCCTAGAGCATTGTGGAGGAAGAAAATCTCGGGATGTGCCTAGCAAGTCAGGGTACAAGAGCTGTCATACTGGTGCCCACAAAGAGTCCAATTCCAAACCTCGTAAGAGGTAGGAATCGAACATTCACACTGCGGTTGCCAGCTCAGTAGAGACTACCTCACTTTTGTCCTTTGCACCACTGACCTATGCCCCGAAGAGCATAATTTTTTATTTGAATCAAGAAATTTATATACAATGTTAAGGACGGCAAGTGCGTGTAAAATGTGCAAAAACAATATTTTTATATATATTTGTTAAAGTAATTTCATTATTACTTTACAAAAAAGAGAGAGAATAATCGTTATAATATTTTATTAAAATTTATCTTTCCGTCGACTCAAAATAGTAGATCAACTCAAGCAACTTATCCATCTCGTCTAGTTAGGCAACTTCACGTGAATGTGCGTCTATGACTTCTTTTAGTTTTTGTATTCCAATATGTACAAAAGTTTATAAATAGAACTTTGTAAGTTAATTTTCTTACATTTTTTGTCATTTTAATCTTTCCAGTACCATTATGTATATTTTAAAGAGAAATTCAAAAAATTAAAAAATGAGAAATTTTGGTTTAAATAGACATACAATTCATAAAGAAAAGGATTAAAAAAAAAAAATCTCCTATTTAAAAAATTTCATCATATTAAAATCAGTTGAGAGCCGTGAACAAAGTTGTAAGGTAACAAGGGCCATATTAATTGGTCACGACTTATTTCTAAGTTACAAATCATAAATTTTATCGATCACAACTTATTTATCAGTCAAAAACTATCAAATTAATTGATCACGGATTATTTATCGATCGCAAATTATAAAATTAATTGACCACGATTTATTTATCGCTCACAAATTATCAAACTAATTGGTCACAACTTATTTATGATTACATATTATTAAATTATCTGATTACAATAACACAATTAACTAGTCACAAATTAACTTTCATCTCACCCTCATACACTCCCCCAATGTCGCTATCAGATCCACAAACCACCACCATCATGCACGACGACAACAACCACAATCGCAATCAAACCACTACCAGAACATGCACAACCACCACCTAGATTGTACCGCACAGATTGCACCAACAATCATCATCCAACGCCACACACTAGCACCATGTCGTGCATCGCAGCGGTGACGCACCACAAAATCTCTGTAGCGGTGTTATTGCAATAGTGTGTGCTTACACGACAGGCATAAAACGGAAGCAACAATTAGGGAAAAAGAATGATAGCGACGCTCAATGTCTCTGCAACTAGAGGAGAAGAACGAAGCAGCAGCAATCGGAAGAGAATGACCTTTGTTTTGGGTGGAAATGGTTTTTGATTTAGGATTAGGGTAGGGTGTTTTGGGGATAGGGTACATCTGATTTTTGAAATAAAAAACCTTGTACCCAATTATTGAAATAAGAAGTTGAAAAGTAGGCGTATGTGTAATTTTTTCTAGTAGAATTTACCTCGGAAATGGACCTCGTAGATCTTGGGCCCATAGAATATAGTGATAATAGAGTTCGGGAAGATCGATTTTTACCTTATCTATTGCATTTTTTGTTTGTTTACAAAGATAAAAAATAATTCATATTCTTAAATTTTAATGGTATAATTGATTTAAGTCGAACGAATATTTTGATTTTTAACTTAAAATCTCCACCTTTTCAGTGTTCTGATAAGCATGCCTAGGCTCAAGGCATGAGCGAAATGTCATGCCTTGACAACACACGTGAAATTAAGCTATCAATTGATAAGTTGATGCTTAATGCTCAAGGTAAGTTGATGCTTAATGCGCCTTATTAAATTTTTTTTAGCTTCTTTTAAAAACTTTTTATGACTTTAGTTTCAAGTTTTTCATTTGAAAATAATATAATTGACTACTTGTAGGAAATTATTAAGTAAATATAACATATTTTATAATTTTAGATGTTTGGTAGTATTATTTTAATTATTAAACGATTTTTAGAATGGTAAAAAATTTAAAATAGTATTAAAAATAAGAAAACATTTTTTTACTCCAAAGCCTCACATGGGCTCGTAAAGCTTAAAATTTGTTCTTCACGTTTATCCACACTTTACACATTTTAAAACACCGTTTTCCATGGTGAGAATGGCAACAAAGCAAGTTCGAAATGAAAACTCCATTCCTTTTCCCCACCCCGTTGAGAATTTCCTTGTCCCATCCTTATCCCTATTTCCGCTTAGGTAGGAATAAGATGAGGCGAGGAAAGTGTCAATCCTCGTTTATTCTTAAAATTTATAATTTATAATTTTTTTGTCTATGAATATGAATATGATGCACGGTCTGAAATTTCTTTCTTGATTTTTTATTTATTTCAAAAAAACTTAAATGGGGAAGAGACCAATGATCCCGTCCTATCCCATCCCAATTTAGTTGGATTTCTTCCTCGATCAAGGATTCTCTTATCATTGCCATCCTTATTCATGGTTAATATTCATTCTATCTCACAAATATAGACGGTGTGTTTGATGTATATTATTGATGAAAAAATGTATTTTAAATAGTCATATGATGATAAATATGTGGTTAAAAATAAGGAAAAGTTTCGATGTGATGTAAAATATTATTTTATTGAAAAATGTGTGGTTGAAAATGAGTTTTGAAACAATATATTTTGAAAGAATATGTACCAAACATGAGCTTATTTCTATTTTTTCATAGATTAAGAAAATGTAATTAATATAATAAAAAATATATTTTTTTGTTATATTTTTTCTAATATACCCTAACATTAAATAATTATTTAAATATAAGCATTTCATATTTGTTGATAACGAGATACATTAAATATGGTCATATTAGAAAACTAAGAAATTAATTATAAAGAAAGTTGCCTATAATTTAAAATAAAGGAAGAAGGTTGATTCATTTGACAACTTTATCAAAATCACGTGATTTATGATTCTTAGCATATCTTCATGGATGATAAAAGTTGTAATTTACCTAATCCTCAATAGTACCAAACTTGTGCGTCAACTTAAAAAAATAAAAAAAAAATAAAAAAAAAAATAAAAACTTTGTCAAATAAAACTAATCATATGATCAACCCTTGCCAAATCAATACTATTATTTTACAAGTCTAATTGCGTGATTAAGCTACTAATTGGAAAGATAATCTCAGTACAAGTAATTGACTAAGGAACGTGATCTTGGTCAATTTTTGTAGGCCCCGCCAAAATGTGTAAAAAAGAAAAACTTGGTAAATTTTGATTAAAAAAAAAATGTAATAACTCTTAATGCTATCCACCTAAAACAAAAAGAAAGATTAGAAAGATCACTATCTTAAATTATTATACTTTTAAAGCTCTTACATTTGAAATTGATAACGACGGAGATATTACTTTTTTTAGATATCGAAAAGTAGATTAGAAAGATTACTAAGTTAAATAATTCTTAAGGCTTTACCTCAGACTACTGGAATATGTTCGACCTTGATTTTAACTTTCAGATATCTAAAACAATGGCATCGAGATAAGTCCTTATCACACATTCTGCCATCCTGGTCTTGAGTTAGTTCATGTGGAGAGATTATATGTGTGATGCTATAAGTTGAATAATGTAAAGTGTACCTCAAGAATAAATCTAAATCATGTATTTATATTTTTTTCGGTGCAATCCTAGAAGGATTAGGATATTGCAACACCTCGTGTTCTATATTAATTCAGGAGTCCTAGTAAACTTACGAGTTCTAGTGCAGTTGAGGGTAAAAGTTTTAGCCAAATTGCATTTCCTTGATTGAGATGCAATAGGACTTTAGTTTCATAGCGAATCACTATAGGCATCGAGCTGTACATCAAGCTTCAAGTTATACCTTGGCCTTGAGGTTATATCTAGATTCCAAGTATGACCTCAGGGTTGTACATTGAGCTTCATTAATATGGCAATATCAAATTGCGAACTTTGTTAGAGGGTCCATGAAGTTGGGGGCAAGAGTTAGGACATTGAGCGTATGAAGCTGAAGGTCGAGTTCAAGATGACCAATTTTTATCTTGTCCATTACAATTTTTTACTTAGGTAAAACGTAACTCATATTCTTAAATTTCAATGGTATAAAAGATTTTGACTTTTAGGTGAATGAATATTTTGGCTTTTAACATAGAATATTTACCTTCTCTAAGATGGGAATGACAATGCATTAGTACGGGACGAGTTGATTTCTTAGTCCCATCCCCACCGCATCTGGTTAAGTTGGGGATTCCTACATCGATGACCCTTGAATCTGACTAATTATTCTTTTCATTTTATTGGACATCGGGTTGTTTTACATTTTTTTTTTAGAGTTATTTTTTTCTGAAGTAATGTTTAAAAAGATTAGCTTCAAATAAGTTGAAACATTATTTGTAGCTTTATTCGAACTAAAATTTAAATTTAAAGTATTACTCAAAGTCAAGCATATATATTTAAAAAAAAAAAAAGTCGATTTGTTTAACAACTTTGTCAAAATCATATCTTCATGGACGACAAAAGTTGTAACCTACCTAATCCCCATATTATCAAACTTGAGTGTTCGTTTTAAAACGTTGTCAGATACAACTAATCATATGATTTTCCTCGGTGGGATCAACACTTGTCAAATCACGATCATAATTGCGTGATTAAGCTTCTAATTGGAAAGATAATCTTAATACAAGTAATGGACTGAAGAAATATATGATACTTGGTCAATTTGTGTATGCCTGCCAAATTGTGGAAAAAATAAAGTCCCTAGTTAAAAAAACAAAACGTGTAAATTTAATCAAACTTTAATATAATAACTAAGTAAAACAAAACTAACATAATACAAATTAGAAATTTTGCTCCTTGTACATTAAAAAAAGTACATAATGAATTATATAATATGACGTGGAGGGAAAAGATTGGATAAAAAAGTTGTTAGTTTTTTAAATTGACAAATAATAGAATGTCATGTGACATTATGTAATCCATTATGTAACTTTTGATGTACATGTAGCAAAATCTTATAAATTAACCCAATTGTGTGAAATCAACAAGCATTTGGGTTGTTAGGAATTTTATGTCAAATTCAACTCTCCCCTCATGAATCGCGCAAAATTGAATTAGATTGACAGTATATATTTAACATCGGAGAATATAATCAATTTGACTTTTACGAGATAGAGACGTTTTGAAAATATAAGAAAGAGCAAAACGAGCATAGTTACATCAATAACAAGTTGAGTTATAGAATTAGACAAGAATTTCAAATTCGATAATAATGGAACTTTTGATTCAATGAGAACCAAGCAAGTAATTTTGAAAAGTTCAACTTAAATAATAACTCCAAACGTTCTCCTAATTAATTATTTTTTAAATACAGTTTAAATTGAAAAACATAAAAATAAACTAAGAAATCCTGAACAAGCTCCACGAATTCAAGAAGGCAATCAAGGGATTACAGAAAGTGAGGCTTGTTTTCTTTACAATTTTCAAATCGTTTTCTGTTTTCGATTTTTCAAAACGGTGAAAACACAATCTCTTTCCTATTTTCGAAATCGCGTTTTTGAAAACAAGTTAAAAATTTACAAAGAAAATCAAAAACAACAAATTTATCGTTTTGGATATTTTCAGTTATAAATCAAGTTAAAATTTTTAAAACCCATTTTGGGTGTTTTCAAAACATCAAAAAGAACACATTTTCAATAAATCTCAAAATGAACCCTCAAACTACAAAATTTGAAATGAATTCAAAACTCAAAACACAAATAGAAAAGTCTCTGAATTTTTGTGAACTTTAAATCACTCATATAGAGCTACATAGTGGGCTTCCAGCCCAATAAAATACGGAACAAACTGGCCCACTAACTAATAATCCTTTACATTTTCGACTCATCACCATATTTAAGCAAAACCCTAATGCCAGTAGCGGCTGTTGATTCCGGTGCCCTAATCCAGTAATCCTCTCTGATGAACTCAGTTAAAGATAAATCTTTCAAATTGTTCACAAACACTGATAAAAGTCAGATGAACTATAAGGATCTATGTATTTAATTTTACTATTTTCTATAATTTGTTTTGATGTTGACGAACATAGATTAAAGATTTGCCGGTGATGACAGTGTATTGGCAAGAGCTGCAACAGCATATTTGCGCTTCCACGGTATGTATCGTGGGCTGTTGTTGCCATGATGAATGTGCCAATATGCTAATCTGAGGCTTTCCAATTTTTAGCGTATATTATTTTTGTTACTGAATTTGACGCACTTGAGTTATATTTTGCATTGGTTATTTGTTAATGTTTTTATTAGGATATGAAAGCCTGTTCGTGCTCCTTGCGCCTTGCCTGCTTCAATTTCCTTTTTAGCTATGAAATATAATTTTGATAAAAATTTGTTTGTTTATCGTGCTTACATTGATTGTGTTTTTGGTTTATTAAAAATGTAGTCGGAATATATAGTAACAATGTGTTGAAACTCGTTAGGATATTTCTGATCATGATTGGATGATTCGGCTTGGTGCACTCATCCGTCGAGTCTCGATGTCATGAGTGTAGGATCTTTAGAATTTTGTGCTTGTTAGGTTGGTACCTTCTCCATATCGAGAAAACTCTGTACGAATTGGTTTGTCCCATTGAAAATCTTCATCTACAGTTAAGAAGGAAGGGGCTTGTGCATGCCTTTTGAATTTGATTATATACTTTGGATAAAGATTTGTCAATATGCAGTTCTAAATTGTTAAGATAAAATTATAAAAATTTCTTGAAGCCATGACTGGAGCAATTCTCAAAAGAGTCTGAATCAAATCTCAGCTGAATGCATGTGTACTTGCAAAAGCTGGATCTTCTTCTAATGTCAGGTTTTTTGGAAGAGGAGAGGGTATCTATGCTTGATACTATCTATCTATAGAATTCATGGTGGCAGACTCTTAGAGAGCATACATTTATTCATTACGCCTACAAAATAGGGCTAAAATTGAGATGCACCTTGCCCAGTAATTTGTCGTTTTCACGAATGAATGTTCCAAATATTTATCAGTTATAGTCCAATTAGTTTTAATAAAACGAAAGCCCAATCAATGTTAATTCAACTTTTAAGTTGAAAGCTAGTACCAATTGGCCATTCTGCTAATTCAAAATTCACACTGAAGTACCTAAACTAGTAAATTCTTTGTTCATCAGATGCTCCTCTTTTCATCTTTCAACTACATGGTGATGATGCAGATGATTCTAGTAATGATAAGATACCAATATATTGATAAAAACAATATTAGTGACAACCATTAGTTCATAACTTCATATTGAGCCTTGTAGGGCAGTATATTTCCATGCATAAATGCAAATATCCAAGTACATGCTTTCAACTCAAGTACACCTTATAAGCAAGAGGTCTTAGGTTCGGAACGCTACAGATGTGATTGAAATCCACGCTTGGGCAACTCCGATTGGATAGTTTGTAAGCTAACCATACGAATCGAATTTCACATGGGCCATGTCGGGGCTCGCCAGGCTAAATCAGGTGAGCCATGCGGGACTGTTTTTACATGGGGATTCTTTTTTGCGTGTTTTTGTGGAATATGTAGAACAACTTCTTTAAGAGAGGGAGTGAGTGGCAATTTTTAACTCATTCTAAGTTTTCCTGTAAGATTCCAAGGAGTAACGTTTATATGCTTGCTAAATATGTAGCCCTTGTTTAGTGGAAATTAAAATCAAATTTTCAATAGATTTTAATAAAAGTTGATAAAATGTGTAATTGAAAAGTTGTTGTTCCCATTCACGTGTGATTAAAATGAATTGTTGACTTTGATTTAAATTAAATTATGAATTTTAATTTTCACAAAACAGGGGCGTAATTTGATTTGTCACGTTTTTAACCATTTTCATTGTGGAATAATAAGAAACAAGATAAGAGGAAACAATAGTATGGTGGAAGGAAATCCTTTGGATAATTACAACAATCAGATCGATACCACTTGACTGACTTACTAGTTGGAATTTGGTATAGAAAATTGTTTTGACCGATTATTTAAGTGGAAATTGTTAGTGGGCGATGGGGATTTGAAGTCTGAACGTGTACTACACCATGAGTAGATCATGTAGTTAATTTAGTTGTTCAAAATTAATTTCGGTAGAATGAGAAATTAATGTCAACTTTAAAGAGCTTAAATACGTGAAATTATTGAAAAATTGAGTAGAATATTATTGAATACTCAACTAATTTGGTTGAAAAGTCTACAAAGCCACATTTTTTCGTTGTAGATCTTTTGAACATGTATTTTCCATCAAGGTATGTCGTTTCATTGAGTTGTGTCTTCTGATACGCAACTTTTGGATAATTATATATAAACCCCAATGTTTGAAATTTTCATTCATTCACTTCATTCTTGCATTATCAGACTAATGAATATTTATTTTAAAATATTTAGTGTATTTTTTTAAAATTAAGTTTCATATAAAAAGAGTTCAAAACGTATGCAGATTTGTTGGTCTATGTAATTTGCAATGCTCCTATTACGAAATGTGGTAGTTATATTTTAGGAGATGAATGTCGAAAAATTAGCGCTCTTGCGAAGCATCATCGCCTTAAGGAAAAAGAGTCCAATTTGTCTCGATAGTATTCATATTCACGGGTTTCTAATTTTTATATTTCTTTGACTTATTTAATTTCAGCAAGTCAAAAATTTGTTTTATTTTATGTACATAAAAGTTTAGTTATTATCTGCGATAATTAGGATTAATATGATAATGCAAGGATGAAATTAATGAATGAATAAAATTTTATATATTGAGGTCGATATAATGATCCAAAAGTTGTGTATCAAAAGATACAATTTAATAAAAAGACGTGTCGAAAAATATATGTTCAAAATCATGTCTCAACAATGAAGTCAAATGGTTGCATTTAATACGATTTTCCTTGTATATATTGGATTATCGATTGGTTTCTTTCTTGATTTCTGCTGACGTAGCTTTGATTTGTGAAAGATAACTTATCTACGAGGTATATTAGATTGGACAGTATTGAAAAATATAATTTAAATTTTATTTTTTTATTTTTATTTTTTTGTAACGGGTGGTTGGTTGCGAGAATGGCAAACTAATTTGTTACAAATAGAAAAGGACACGTTATTTTATATTTTAAAATTTATTCATTGCAAGTATAAAAAAATTAAGAAACTATTCGATTTTTATTTTAGAAGAATTCAAGAATTACCTTTGTATTTTGATGCTGATAATATGACTCAAAATGTACTGAAATTTTTCATCATATTTTAATAATTGTTAAAATTGAAATTATAACGAATTACGTGTGACAAACGACAAAAGTAATCAAATAATGTGTAGTAAATATTAAAGTACAAAATGCTATTTATCATCATGACGAAGGAACATCACTGATGTTCAACCATCATAATGATAAATAGCATTATTTATTTTATTTCAATTTCCAGTTCGAGTATGATGGCGACTATAGCTGATAACAATAGTCACACGCTAACAGTTTCCATATAATGTTTTTACTTCCTGTATAAGATGGTAAAAGTCTGCAATCCAAGACAACTTTCATTGAGGTAACAATTGTGAAAACCAATTTCCAAAAGATAACTGGTAGAGAAGAACAAGGTTGTAAATCACACAGCCAAATAGATAGGAGTTGATGATACAAGCAGTTATACAGGAAGAAAGATGAAAACCAAAAAGGAAAAAAAGGAAAACGAGAAATCCTGCTGAATTAAAGAACCACACATTAATAAAGAAAAAAAAAGGCAGCTATTGAAATTTGCCGATATCATATTCACGTAGCTCATATTGCCTCCCAAGCTGGCCCTGCAAGGTTCAAAATATGAGTAAAGAGAACCTAAAATTAAAAGCATTCTGAGGATGAAAATGCTTTTTATTAATAGACTATCGACCTTACATGTGAGACGAGGGCGAATAGCACCCAACTTTCTAAAATTCAATGCATAATTGTGGACAAAATCTTTAGAAAAAACAAATCAAAATTCAGGGAAAAGTCGAGCATAGTTCTTGTCACTCTAGTTCACCCATAGCCCTAATCCTAGATTCGTCACTGCTATCAACTACAGTAACATAAGACCATTTTTTTACGCCAAGTAATTTTGCATTAAGATAGAGCTGCAATTAATACCAGAAGTAAAAGAATTACTCTATTCGTCCCATTTATATAGATTTATTTTGTTTTTCATACGGATTAAAAAATCTTATTTAATGTTACTGGAAAAGCAATTTTTGCCAAAAACATTCTTAATTTACTCTCATTTAATTATCAATAACTAGTAGTAAATTATTATTGGAAGTAGTAAAGGAATAAAGGTATATTAGTAAACGAACAAAACAAAACATTCTTAATAAAGAAACAAGACTATATAATTGTGACAAGAAAATAAGGAAAGTGCGCCTATATAAATGGGACGGAGGGACTAGTAAATTTCAATTTTGTCCATTTCGATATAGGCATTAAGGATATAGCATAGAACCTGAAGTCATTCGCAGGCAATTTTGGTATCAAAGCTGCTGAGACAAATGGCAAATGCCTGGAAAGCAGATATTGGATACTGATAGTCCATGGTGAACACATCCTTTCCGACTTTCCCGAATTGAAGAATAACATTCTCGAGTTCTTGTCCACCAGATCCATTCCTAATAGATACAACAAGCTGAAAATTCTTTACAGAAGCAACCGTCACACGTCCATTGAAATTGAGACACCAACACTGGAGTTGCTCATGCCATCTAGGAGCCTTGTTTTTCAAAATTAGCGTTTCATCTCTTTCAGGCGACAAAGATTCAGACTGGAAACTGTGTGTACGACTTGATTTTGATCTGAAAAATGGGAGGGATGGGAAGGAATCTAAGTTTCCAGTCAGAAATTCAGTTTGTGTGGGAGCCACACCTCCAGGTTCAACAGCAGAAGCAGGTATAGCATCCATGACACACTGCATCCGCCTCGGACCCCTACATCCACAATATATACTTATATCAGCAAGAAAAAAAAAGATTTTTGCTGAAGAATATAATCTTATTGAAACTGTCCATGTCCAATTCATCCTTCAGAACCCTGTCACACCCTACCCCAGATATTATAAAACGCATACTTAAAGAGCAATGTATATCACAACAATATTTATCAATAGCCGAAAATGGGGAATGCTCAATTCTTTTTCAAAACTAAACAAGCCCCTGTTTGACACACATTCTTTCAAAATACATTATTTTATAACTTATTTTCAACCACACATTCTTCAATAAAATAATATTTTCCATCACATCAATAACTTTTCCTTACGTTTTAACCACATATTTCCTATTAT
>CAIGRB010100632.1:0-10798 GCA_903798255.1 Fraxinus quadrangulata
AATTTTGAATTTCTATCTCTTGTGCGGAGCCCAATAATGACTATATTTTTCATTCTCATTTTATAATGATGTGCACCAAACGGAGCCTGAAGCAAATTTACAAACATTGTTTCATTCCTTCAAGAGACACGTTTTCTCATGCACATGCACTAAGTACAACAGAATGTGAAATCCATCATGATACTGGCAATTCTTTGATTATTCATCAAGTATACAACTATATAGATAGTTTCAGATATGATTAATAATATGCCGCAGTCAACGAATGTGGTCCATGCAATATCATGATCCTTATTGTAAACACAATTTAATATGCACACGAAATTCGTCTTAACATTGTTGGGAAAAGTATATCAAAATTGTGCATGAATTATATCCACAATAATGTACTATGATCATCAACTCTCGCTTACTTATTTTGGAGAAACTAAGTGTAGTGGTAGAGCCAACATAGGCGCATGATGACATGATATGTACCAAATACCCACATTTACTTGATACAATTTAATTTCGAGGACGAGATTTATTTTAAGGGGTAGGATTTTTAATACCACAGGTTCACCTTTATAAAATTATTGTTTAGAATGATAATGCCTTATATTTGATTTTGACTCATAAATTTAATGTTGTCGTAACTGATTACATTTTTGCAGTGGGATGCACCTATGATGCCCTAGACGATCTCGTGCCTATTAAAGTTGATTTATTATTACCACTAATTAAATTTTATTTCACATAATTGACTTGATAATTAGATACTAATTAAATAATTTAGTACACTAATTAAGTCAAATGATGAGCGTTTAGTTACCTAATTGGAAGAAATGTTACCCATAAGGCGACAATTGATGCTTTAGAATTAGAAGTAAAGATTCTTATGTACTTTTAAAGGGAATATAATAATTATTTACCTATCTATCATATATTAAATATCACATAAAGTAAGAATTATTTTTTTTAACGATTTTAACATTACTACAATTCAATTATTTCAATTAATTCTTAGTTCATTTGAGACTCATCAAATCCTTCCAACAAAGTGATATCAAATATTACTTTTACAATACTTATAAAGTATTTCAAAATAATTGCACGTTCAACTGTGTCTAGTTCTTATCAAAATTAACGCGAAGACTCATATGTTACCTATATTCTTCTTTTCCTTCATCTTCTTTGACTTGGGATTCCAACACGGGAAGTAATATGATTTTGTTAATTCTATTTTATTATCACCATATAGTCAAATTATCTTAATGCCTTTGCAATACCTGGTTGAATCATTGAACTGATTGGTCATTCCATTTTCTATAAAACACACGTAGGTACAGTGTATATATGCATATATTTAATTATTAAAGCAAATCCATTTAAGCATAAATTGAATTTAAGTTAGTGCATGACTTGTTTTGTTATTGGGTTCTTAAGTTTTGAGTAATTAAACTTCAGTAATTTATTTCCCAAATGAATGGTTAAATGAGTGAAAGTTTTATTCATATGAGGATATAAGCAAAGTGCTGTTTATTTGAAATCAAAGCATTCTCTTAATCACGAGTTGCATTTGTCGGTAATTTTATTATTTATTTGCACCCAATTTCTATTTTATCTTACCTTGGGTTATGGAATTTAGAAGGTAATTTATCTTATTTTTGAGAAAAGAAAACAAAAAGGGCCACTTTATTTCTTTATAAAAGTTTAGTTTCAACTATTAACTTTCTGATATTGCATAATTTATTTGATTAAATCTCTTGGGAGTTCATATTATCACATTATTTATAACATATAGAGAGCACCATTATCGATTAAAAGTAATTTTGACAAGAAGTTCTACTTTTAAATCTCTAGCATAGGAAAAAAAAAAGGTAATTGTTTCCTAACAATTAGTAAGAATAATAATAAATAGAAAGCACCATTATCGATTAAAAGCAATTTTGACAAGAAGTTCTACTTTTAAATCTCTATATAATAATGAGCACTCTCTATTTTACATGTTTGGTTCAAACGTCAATAACTATTTTATCTAAATAGAATAAGTATTGATTATCAGGAATGAATATTGTTGAAATTTTGAATGATTGGTAATGACCTACATTAATTGGCAAGTAGATTTTGTGGGCAGCAAAGGAGATATCCAATACCCACTATGAATGAAATCGCTAAGGATTCCAAGTAAGTAAACCTTCCCCCGTTTTCACGCGAATGTCATATGGTCAAATGTATAAACATGTTATTTTATTTGCCTGTCTCATAACATGTATTTGATTATTATATTTTATCTAAATAAGTACATGTCAATGTATTTATAAGTATACATGAAATTTTGAAAAATGAAAGTTTCTAAATGTCTATGAGTCAATCAACATTTTAAAGATATGTATTCCAAATGTTTTGTTATGAAGTATGTCTATACTATGAAAGGTGTGAATGAAAAATAAAACGTGGGGGACCAACGCACCCGACTAATGTTCAATAATAATGTTAATATTAACTACTTTGCGGTATTATTAGTAGGACTCGATCGGGTTCCAAATAATCCTTATCCATTGCATTCTAATTGGCTAGGCGATACACCAAGTGGGCTCACGATGTCAATGCTAAGTTTTTAAAGAAATAAAAAAAAAATGATACATATTGAAAAATACTTTTATTTTGAAGTAATTCATATATATATATCTTAAGTATACATATGAATGAGATTTGCTTACTGAGTGTTAGATTATTCCATATTATCCCTCCTCATTTTTAGATGATGAAGACAAAATTATACGAGATGACGACTCATTGTGAGATGGATTCACTACTATCACATTTAAATATTGAACGCATTTTGTAAATAAAGTTTACATTCAATTTAATTTCCCTATATTTTATCAAGGGCAAATTATTTTAAATTAATAACTCATTGATGTTATGATGTCAAAGAAAAATATAACTATTTTTCCTCATTTATGATTTTAAGAGAAATGAATTAGATTTGGAGATGTTACAAATCCGTTTCAAGATTTATACTCGCACGTAGAAAGTCTCTATACTACATATTATTACACCTTTCAAAATTGTAGCCATATATAAACTAATCATTTCCTTGTCCATTTTTCTATGTAAGATAAATTACATTAGATTGTCAATCCAACACAAAAAACCTCTTTCAATTGGTTCACTTTGAACTTCAATTCCTAATTTACCTTAACATCAATTTTGATAAATAAATATATGATTTCGATGTTTTCGGGATGACAACACGAATCTACTTAAATATTTCAAAACGAAGGAACGGATCCTACTTAAAAGTATATCAAAACATTTCCATTATAAAGCTGGTTTCGAACATAAAGTTGTAATGCTTCCTTAATTGGTAATGTTCATGTTCCATGGTTTTAGGACTATATTGAGAGAGAATACAATATAACTTCTATAAATTAGTACTCGATAAATTAATTATATTTATATAATTATTATTTTTACGATCTCAACTTGGGCTAATAGGCTAAATTAATAATATTGATAAATTAATTAGATAATACTTTTTTTGAAAGCCGTGACATGACTCCGTGATCCCATTCATATCATAAATTAATAATTTGCGAAAACTACAAATATAGTTTAGTATGATATTTTATTAAAATATGATTCTATTGATACTTTTTTTTTTTTTGTTGAATTTTAAATCTAGTTGGATCTCATAATTGAATTTTTCTTCTTGCGTCTAGAAGTTCTAGGGTAGAATTCTCGAATTGCAATAAAAAATTTTGAAGCACTGTTGATGCTTTAAGTGTTTCCTCGCACGCAACATGCTCCAAATCTATTGTAACTATGAAATATAAGAAAACTTTTTTTTTTTTTTTATATAAATATTATTTTAATCTAATTCGTTGCATGCATTTAATTAAAATTAATGCAATTACAATGAATATTATTTAATTAAATACATAAGTACAATATAATTTTTTATTTATTGTTAATTTAATGTATGTATAAAAGATTTGTTGTGAAAATCTTCGAGAAATCCTGATCCGAGCTCAATTTAATCGACCAAACAAATAACAGCCGAGGATGTTCGACCCACAACTTTACCCACTTGGTTGCCACAAGTTTTCATCCCACAAAAAAGTTACACTTAATGATTGGTTTGCAAGCCAAAAAAAAAAAAATAAAGAGGAAAAAGAGTAGCAATTGTAACCCCAAGGAAGAAGAACCAAAATTAGTCAAACCTCACGTTTTTCTCTCTTTCTCACAAACCAACACGTAGAAACGACTGTAGCAGGAAGTCAAATATATATTACTTAGGTTATCACAAGTTCGGCTAAGAATGGGGAGCTAATGGGCCAACAAACCTAATAACCAATATATGACCACTAATGCAAAGCCACAACCTGGGCTATCCAAAAGTGTAAGGCCACGAGCAACATTAACTCAGGGTGTGTTTGAGACGTTAATAAAACCTTGTTACATAAGACTTTATTATCTAACTACCTCTTACACACCAACTTTTTCTTCTTTTTCAATAACATGTGATGGAAAATATTATTTTATTGAAAGATGTGTGGTTGAAAATGAAAATGAAAATGAAAATTTTAATATGTACCAAACAGGGGCTCAATTAAGTTTCTTTTAGTGGACCAAGTTATTTTCAGGTCGAGCCATCACTAAGGTGTCAATATAAATTATTCAATATCGATTTAACATCATCACCTGAAATTTATTGAGTATAAAAAATCTAACAAATCTCCACTTTGATACCCAATCAACTGCAATAAAACAAAATACAAAGTTTATACTTGCATAATCAAGGTAACCAATAAAATTGGAATCACGGACTTTACTTGGTGTTTCGAACCCGAAACACACACCATACCTGTTCCATGTACTCACTAGGGTTAAAGTCAATTAACACCCAAGCAGAACAACCAGGTTCGCCTCCGCCTACACACGCGACGCCATTGTCCATCACACGTTGAACAATTAGGTGCGCCTCCGCCTGCACAGTCCACCGGTGGTCGCCGTGTCTCCAAAGGATGAGCGGTTTCACTGAAAAACACAACAACTGGTCTGGTTTGTATTTGCAAAATTTAGACAGTTTTTGTCTTTAATTTTCTGCGAGTTTCTAGCAACGTTTCTGGACTTTTGGATGATTTTTCACTCCAAAAATCATAGATTTCACAACTACCCAAGCTCTGATACCATTTGTCACGAAAATCTTCGAGAAATTTTGATCCGGACTCAGTTTAATCAACCAAACAAATACCAACCGAGGAGGCTCGACCCACAACTTTACCCACTGGTTGCCACAAGTTTTCACCCCACAAAATGGTACACTTGGTGATTGGTTTGGAATCCAAAAAGGAAGACGAAATAGAGTAGCAATTGGTTACTCAAGGAAAAAGAACCAAAATCGCCTAAACCTAAAGTTTTTCTCTCTTTCTTACAGACCAACACACATAAATGGCTATAGTAGGAAGCCAGATATATATTACTTACGTTAGAATGGGGAGCTAATGGGCCAACAAACCTAATAACCAATATATCACAACCAATGCAAAGCCACAACTTAGGTCATCCAAAAGTGTTGTACCACGAGTAACATTAACTCAATTAAGTTACTTCTAGGGACCGAGTTATTTTCAGGTCGAGCAATCATTAAGACATCGATATAAATTATCCAACATCAGTTTAACATCATTGCCGGGAATTAATGGGTATAAAAAAACCCAACAAGATTACTTCATATTCAATTGATTAGATATGTAAAATACAATGAATTTTTAGTTGATTAAATATATGTTAGTTAAATTGTAAACAGTAATACGTAGATACAGTATCCATGATAGGATAATCAATTAATGCGTAAGAATCACTGACGTCATTCAAATTTATTCATTGAATTTTCATATAATGCAATCTTTCATCATTTCAAGTCAGGAATAGTCATTATATCACACAGGAAGATCGATTAAATTCAAAAAAAAATTGGAAATCCATGTAATTTTTTGCACATGGCTGAATATACCTAAACTCGACCATTATTATAATGTACAACTAGTAACTATTATACAATCAAGCTACACAATTAGCTAATAACTTTACTTTCGCAAACCACAAAATAAACTATACATATACGTAAATAAGTTATACAATGTTTTCTATCATAAAAGTCAAAGATTAGATACTTAAGCTTCATAACCTGCAAAGTTCCACTTTCAACCATTCAAAAAGGGATGACAATGTTTTCAATTCAACAAATTTCAGTTACTTCATGTTTTTCCTCTCTCTCTCTCTCTCTCTCTCTCTCTCTCTCTCTCTCTCTCTACCACTCTTGGTGTATAGAGTTCGATTCGAAGTAGACGGTATTTGGATTCGCGTTGAGCGCCACTTCGTCATCACCATTTCTTCATTTTCGATAGAATCAGTAGCGTCTGAGGGCACATCCAGGACAACTTCTTTACTAGAAGATGATGCTGACGTACCCTTCAAGCACTCTTTTGATGCAAAAATCAGTAACATGAACAAATACCTAATGTCTGATAATGATATGTAATACGTTAACTTTGTAACACATGTGGAAGATTAGTTGAAACAAGTTTGACATTGTATCATAACTGTCGAGAAACAATAACTAACTGTAAAAAATTCTAGAACATAGCTATTAAGAACGATAGTTTATCTCAACAGATGGGTTCCATAAGAACTACATGCGAATTCTCCATATGCTAACATGAATCAGACGTTTGAATCCTCAAATTGAACCACATTACATCAAATTTAAAAACATATTAACTCTTAAATTCAACTTACATTTAAATTAAACTCAAAAATTTCATCTGAATGACATGCGAACTGACCATAAATCGATTCAACAAATCATTATCAACAAAATATAAAAAAGTCCCAACATAATCATTTCAATTATTATACTTACAAACCGAATAATCAAGCTTTTGAGAAACATAATCATAGAACAAACATAACTCCTTATTCACCCAAAATTGAACCAATGACCCGATAAAACAAATATCAAAATGTATAGATATGATCAAGCTTACAAATAGATGTAACTAAGCTGATTCAGAAATTAAAAAAAATGAGACAGCTTCATACAAACTCAAAACCATATTCATAACACAATACAATAAGAATTTAGCTTAACGATAACCCCAAAACAATAACATATTTAGAAAGAAATCCTCTATAAAACTTCAAAACCAAGTAAAATTGTTAGAATTATACAACCAACACTAAACAATAGTGTAATAAAATTTCTTACATTCTTATTTCCAAGTGCAGCTTAAATGTAATCCACTAAACAAGAGTGCACTACGTATTTCACCTATTTTCATTTTTTCATTAGCAAAGCACATATACTATAAGTAATCCTAGTTACAAATCTAAATGAACAAATTTAGTTCAAAGAATAGGAACACCAATAAAAAAAGGGGGGAAAAAAAAATAAAAGAACAAATCTAGATTTTTCATAAACCAAAAAATCAAACAAACTAAAAAGTTCTGCCCAACATTACATGGGAAATGCGTGAAAATCTCAAATTTTTTTAAGAACTTGAATATGATCACTTGTTAAATCGAAACCCTACATATTAATTTTTCCCTGAACTTCAAATTACAACCAACCATAATACAAATAAAGTACAAATTATTCAAAATATTTAAATCTAAAAGAAAATTAAAATGATATTTAATTCGATTTGAAGTCGGAGTCAAATATGAACTATCAGAGATTGAACTTGAAATGTACTCCAACTAGGTATAAGTTATCGGTCATGAGATGAAGAATTGGTTATTGTGAGGTGGAAATTCTTTAAATTCTTCTCTCCCATTTTGTGTGAAACGAGTTTAGAAAGTGGGCTTGCAATGTAAAATAGGTTTAAAAAGTGGGTTTTCAAAATGGGTTATACGTACAAAATTGGGAAATTGATCTAGAAAGTAGGGGTGGGTGGTCTAATATGATACTTTTCCACTTTCTATACTATTTTCCCATCCAGTCAAATCAATTTTAATTAAAGACATGCAAGGTATTTAAATTTTTTAGATGGACAAAAAGGTCTAAAAGTGTAATTTTTGCAAAGATGATTAAAAGGTGATATTTTCAAAAAGTGACGTTGGGTGCAATTTTCTCTTTAATAAATTATCAATTAATCGATTAATTAATACCTCCTTTAACCTACAAAGTTTATATGGTCCTAAAGCTATTAATTTATAGAGGTTATACAGTACTTAGAAAAATGAATAAAAATACAGTATTTTAATTAATTAATTTCCTAAATAATTTATTTTACAAATTAATTCTCATTGGCATGATTTCACAAAACATATAATTAGAGCACTCCAATAATGCTCTTTATTTTTAAGAGAATATTTTGAAATATAAAAAAAGATCTTGATTTTTTTTTATCAAAGGGTGATCTCTATAACTCTTTGTTTAGCTAATTCCCGTAAATAATTGTGATCAAACTTTTTTCATCATTTTCTTTCATTGCATCCCTTCAAATAAGTGCATAAAAAGTTGTGTGATATCATGTGAAAGCATTATGGAGAGTGAGATTGACTCTCTGAATTTAAAGAGTTAAATTCATTTTCTTCTTTAATTTTTAAAGATAGAGAATTTGTTGGACTAGCTTGTTTCGATAAAAAAAATATAATGTGATATAAATAAGTGATGGATATATGAATAACAATTGTGTATCCTAAATGTAGTGTTTAAAATTAATGTTTGATTTTAATTATTACATTATAAAAAAATTATAATATTTTTGAAATATGCAAATCTAAAATAAAGAGGATGAAACAAATAAAGAGCCAACTTGTAGCAGCTCATAGGGTCATCTTTTGTCTAATTTTCACTTTTTAGTGAATGTTATTTTTAGGTACCAACTTCCCAAGTGTCCAAATGTAATTAAAATTCAGTAGAGGTTAATTTTAGTGTTTTAAAAAGCGAAATCTAGGCGTGAAGCATGCCCAAAAACATCCCGTGTTTTTTCACGCATTATTTATTTATTTCATTTTTCGTGTCTAGGCACGCTTTTTTTTTTAAACACTTTTTAATGCTTTTTTCTTTAATTAGTAAATGATTGTTAGATTGATTTAAAACTTTAAAACAATAATAAAATAAGGTTTTTTTTTATATGCCTAGATCGGAGCTTTGCCTCCACATTTGTCATGCTTTCCACTTTTAATAACACTGCTTAATTTAGCCCCTGTTTGAAACCCGTTATTTTGCCCCATTCCTAATTCCACAACAGTGCGAGCTGACACAACTTGTACGAAAGTCAAAAATAATGGCTCCCATCCTTTACGGTAGCGTACGCTTCATCCCGTTGGAATTGCATCCCTGTTTTGCCCCCACTGTAGATGATTATTCATTTGCAGTCACACCTACTCCCTTTTCCATCCACAAACTCCTCTTGCACTGGCGAACTCCCCCTGCACAAGCTTTACGCACCGCTTCCAGTAGCCGACTGGACGACATAATGGGTTTCAATCGGGAACGCCTGTGGCGGAGAACTTGTGCGCCTGCTTCAATTTCCGAACTTCCCCTATCCCCCAGGTAACGATACATTCACACTTCCCTTCCCTCCGATTGGGTCTACAGATGGAGTTTTAATTTCTTCACCTCTGTTCCCCACTTCAATCAAGGTGTTCCTCCTGCTAACAACCAGGCGTGTAGCACGAAATCTGGTCCGGCAGCCATGGAAAACTTCGTCGGCCGGTGGGCAACATCCCCTGACCAAACGGTAACCCGTTACTTCGAAATCTTTTGCGTTGTTTTTCCGGCAAGCGTTTTTTACGGCTTCCGCATGTGGTTGTTTTCCGCTCTCCGACCCAACAGACTGCGTTCAATTTTTTTGTACACACTGCACAGTTTCTTCTTCTCTCGTCGATTCCACTCGAACCCATCACTTGCACTACAGTTCACGGCGGCGTGTTGTCGTCTGCACTCCACCAGTGTCTTCGAAGAAAATTGCTGTGGGATGTTTGTGGAATGACTGCAACGGCTTTCACTATAACTAGTCGGTCCGAACAAGTACCTGCGTCGCTACAACACACATGCACAATTGAGAATGCTTGTCATTTGCTAATTTCCTTGACGACGTGTCCAATGTCGTGTCTTAGTAGAGGTCTTCATTGCAATTCTGGTTTCCGATATTAAAATTATACGCTTGGCAGGGGTATTCAGTCCCGTAGAATTATTTCGTTCATTAGTGCGTCTTCACCTTGGCATCACATTACGCTCCCCAGTTTCGTGTACACGGGATTTTGCCTAATATCACGTATTTCATTTGAAAGGAAGTATATGACATTCGCTCTAATCCCAATTTTCTTCCATGGCAGCGTTTCGCAAGTGGCATTGAACAATCTTCAAACCCAGCTGCTGCCACATTGGGCTCAGGTCATGCCGAGGTGCGGAAGACAGCGAGGTGGAACCATCGAGAGCACAAAGTTTTCATCGATACTTGTGAACTTGTCATAGCCGAAGGCCACAGACGAGGGAAATGTTTCTCCTCCAAATGGTGGTCTCGGATAGCAGATACGTTCAACGTCTCGACGGGGAAGGACTGGACAATTTCGCAGATGAAGAACTATTGGAATAAATTGCGCAAGGATCACAAACACCTGTTTGAATTGTTACGATGCACTGGCATTGAGTACCGTTCGGGTACCGGAACGATTGTGGCGCCTAACCACTGGTGGGAAGCAAAAATTAAGGTATGCACGGACAAATGGCTGTACATAACCCTTGCACTTCTTCTACTTGGCATTATAGAGTTTCCTGCTTCGCATTTTCAATTTC
>CAIGRB010100632.1:11998-47039 GCA_903798255.1 Fraxinus quadrangulata
AGTCGCCGAATGCGTTGACGAACTTCTGTCTTCTGGCCATGTTGTCGAAGGCGATAGACTGCACCTCTTTGCCCTGTGGTTCCTACGCGACAAAGAGAATTGGAACTCGTACAGTGCTGCGAAAATACTGTATTTGAGATTCAAATTTATCGAGTACTGTTTCGAACGCGACAATATGTTCGGCAACCGTAAGGAGTGAACGCTCGTCTCGGACGGTAGTGGACTCGTCTGTTACGCCTCCTCGATGTCGTCTGGCAATGTCCTGTGTACATATCCCGTTTGAAATTTCCATTCGCCGGCATTGTGTGTTATACATTTATCGACTTTGTCAGTTCATGTGTATTGTATGGTCCGTCAACGTATGTAACCCGTATTTTCATGCTATGCTTTAACCGTGTGTTAGTTAATATTTCCAAGCTTGTCAGAAACAATTTTCGTCGCATTCTGACTTTCATTTTCATACTCCACTGCATTTCCATCGACCAATAACATGCAAATTATTACCTCCACGCATGAACAGAAAGTTGTCCCGTCAAAAGGCTACTGTTGTCACTGCAGGGGAAAATGACATCCCTCATAATTCTATTTACTCCTCCCATGTGCTTGACTTTTTTGAACGGTGCACTACTAGAATGACAGCTCTTATATTTTCTATAACAATTATTGATGTGTAGATGGTTCAGTCGTTGAAATAAAGCTGGTAGACCTATTATTCAACATACACGTTCTCCTTCAATTATTGGTCCATACGTTACAGCGCTATAAATTGCAACAACTTGTGAAATACCTCGCAGTTCAGGAGTCCACACGCAGAGTTGTTAATTGTTTGAAACAATCGTGGAGTGTATATTCTGCGTAACTCCTTGTACACTTCCACAATTTTTAGTACAAAATGTCGATACGTCGGACGGGCACGCATCTTTAGAAACTGACTGCGACATTCATTCCATGTCCGATTCAGAAACGAGCTCCGATGACGATGTGATGGAGCAAATAGAGGACGACATAACCACGTGGCTTCGCTACTGCCGAATCGCGAAACGCATTGTCCGCGAGTACTTGGCTCTGAACAGAGCACGACCATTTTTATTCCCGACAACGCGCTGCGGTCACATTTTTATGCTACAAAACTTGCATGTGTATCCACAAACATGTTTCCAGGAGTTCAGGATGTATCCACCAATGTTTATGTACTTCACACACATACTTCGGGACGATTACGGATTGAGAAGCAGTCAAAACATTGACATATACAAACAGGTGGGAATGTTCTTGTGCATTCTAGCTCACGGCAAAGGGTATCGGCAAGTACAGACTCTTTTCGATCATTCGTTGCAGACGATCGGCCATTACTTCAAGACGGTGCTGCGGGCGTGCGTCGCGTTCGCAGCGCACATGATTCAACCTGATCCACGTTACAATGAAGGGCTGGATCACCATCACCCGAACGTCGAACGATATCCTCTATTCCAGGTTATTCCACGTCACGACGTACACGGTCCGACATTTCTGTGCTCATTAAGTGACCGTTCGTTGTGTAATATTTTTATTGCAGGATTGCATTGGTGCGATAGACGGAACCTATGTGCAAGCCGTGCTGCCCCGAAATGTGAGAGAGAACTACATTGGGAGAAAGGGGATTCACACCCAGAATGTACTTGCCGCATGTGACTTCAATCTTTGTTTCACGTTTGTACTGCCGGGAACAACTGGAAACACGCACGATAGTCGAATACTTGCTCGTGCTGTACATAGTTCCGACATAAATTTCCCCGAACCCGCGAACGGGAAGTACTACCTGGTTGACTCTGGATTCGCACACAGGCCTGGGTACATGGCTCCGTATAAGGGCTCCGACATCCGATATCATTTTCAGGAATTCGGTAACGCACGGGAAGGACAACGCCGGCGTTTTCGGAATGCATGGGAACGGTTCAATTTCCATCACTCGTCGTGCCGGAACGTCATTGAGCGTGCGTTCGACGTTTGGAAACAGAGATGGAAGATAATTGATCGAATGTCTGGGTATAATATGAGAGCACAAACAGCGGTGGTCGTGGCACAAACAATGGGTATACATAACTTCCTTCGACGAAACGGTTGTCTGGACGAGGGATTTCGTAGAGCGGAAGAACTAGATGACGACGAAGTCGAGATTGATCTACCTGATGAAGAAGATGAGGTTGCGGCCGAGGTCGATGCAGTCGTTGAAGAGGACATGCCGTGGCAACAGCTACGCGATTACATGGCCTAGGCTTTACGTTAGTAGTTTTCGATTTGTGCTCCTATTTCATTAGGGGTCGTAATAGAATCGATGCAGCCAAATTGTCCGACACGCGTAATGTTGGCATCCATTGTTTGTAATCGACCTTTTGGAAACGTTCAATTTTTTTATTTTTCGTTTGTAGTGGAATTCACTAAGTCATTGTCCAACGAAACGACGTCGGGACCGCGATCAATTTCCAATTGTAACCACGTGCAGCTGCTGTAGTAATGTACGGTGCACAGGAAAAATAATGGAAATGGTCTACAGACAAGCCGTGGGATGTGCAGGTAATATTAACACACAATCGATGCATTGTGGAGGGCAAAATGGGAAGCTACACGAATTAGTGCTATAGAAAAGTCAAAGATGTCATGCTTGCTGGGAAGAATGGACTATGTTTTGGAGTGATGCTGAAGTGGATCCCACAACTAGGAAATGAATTTGTGAGCGAACAAAAAGTAATTGTCAGCCTTTACTGTTTAAAAAATGGCGAAGCACAATTGAAAACGGGTTCAAACAGGGGCTAAACATTATCATTTTATGTTGGACACCCAACTTGCATTTATTTTACTTTAACTCTAGTTTGGTGGTCATTTTTTTTTTTTTGGAAAAAAAAATATTGCTTTAAATAGTAAATTTTTGGAGAATGCGTAGTTAAAAAATGTAGGAAAATATTTTGGATTTATGTATATAATATTTTATTGTATGAATGTGTGATTGAAAATGAATATTTTAAAAAAAAATAGTTTTAAAAGAATGGAATACAAATATGAGCTTAATCACTTTACGTCATATTTGCCTTTGCGCAATTCTTTTTTCAATTTATTTAGCAAATTAAATGTTCATTTAAAGTTAAACAAGTACTAGATCATGCATTAATATGAGATTAATCACTTGTTTTTGTCATGGTCAATTGAACTAAACGTAGAAGTTGAGTGATCAAACTGTAAGAAATCGTAATCGAATGAGCAATATGAAGCAAATGTATAAATTGAGTGGCATCCGATTTAAAAAACCTTCTTCGGTTGACAAACTCAAATTATAATCGCATTAGGTACAGGAAATAAAACATCACTTGATTGGTTACCGTTTGTTTCGCTGCACTGCTCTCAAAACCCTTCGAATCATCTGCGCCTGTTCGTAAGTTCTCTCCAATTCTTCCTTTTAATTTTCTTCCATGTAATTATTCTGGTTTTTTTTTTTTAATAGTTTTACTGTAAATCATTATGAATTTATAAGAAAATTTATTTGATTTCGTCGCTTTTGTTCTGTATTTTTGCATATTGTGCGTTCAGGTTTTCCTTTGTTTTTCTATAAATATATTCCGCCCAGGAAGATGTTTTTAGACATATTTTATATGCAGTTCTTATTATTGATTTTAATTTCGATTTTCCGAACTTTAACGGGTTTTTACATAATTTTTTTAAATTAGGGTTTATGGAGATTGATGAATTGATGGATGTGGATATAGAGGTAAAATTAGAGAATGGTAAGAATGCTGTAAAGAAAGAATTTGAAGGTTGCCATAGTTGTTTAGAATTAGAAGATAAATTTAAGAAATTGAAAGAAAAATGTAATACCTTGGAATTAGATATGGAGAAGAAAAATAAAGCACTTGAATTTCTGGAGGCTAAGCTCAGTTTTTCGGAACTTCATAAGCTTGCAATTGAGGAAGAGGTTAGGATATTAAAGGAGAGGAATACAGAGCTTGAAAGGATAATTGGGAATAGTGCAAAGGAGATGGACGAAGTAGTTGATTTGACTGAGAAGGACGGGGAAGACGAGGTCACACAATTGTTGATTGAGAATAGGGTTCTGGATTGTGAGAAAATGAAGTCGGAAAGCGAGGTAAAGATCTGGGAAGCTAAATATAAAGAACTAGAGCTGTTGATGATGGATTTGCATGGAAGAATGTCTACTGGAATGGTTAAAGGGCGATCGCTTTTGCCCGAAATAGATTCGGTTAAGCTGAGTGAATTGGTTAGAAAGAAAGATGGAATTGATGGTGGAGCCAGGTCCACACCTTTGCAAACCAGAACAAAAGATAAAGCAAATGAGCTTCATCATGAGTCAGGTAATATCATTGCTATTTTCTTTTAAATATTTTGAAATGTTAGTGGTTTGTGAGAATTTAAGCAAATGAAGGCTGATTTTTTTGGTAAAATACTTAACCACAATCACGTAACAGAGATGGAATACTGTTTGGATGGAGAAAGTGGAATTTTTATGTTATCTTAAAATAAAAATGAATACTTCATGCATTTAATCTTTGTGTGTACAAATGATATTGTTTTTTCTATATCTATTTTCATGTCCACTACTATGTTGCTCAAACTGCACAGTTAGAAAACCATGCAAGGAGTTGACACATGCTGAAGAAGAGGAACGAGGCATTTTTTGTGACTCAAAACTGAAAAATGGTAGCCAAGTTAGAAAATGTCTTGGCTTTGCTGAAGAGAGCCCAAATAAGAAGATGGCTCCCTTAACACCAGGGGGTACTAGGCCTCCTATTGGTCCTATTGACATCAGTGACAGCGATGACGATCCAAACCCCAACCATCTTCAAGGAAGAGAAAAGGTTTGTGGTTCATTTGATGGTGGATCAAGGGTTACTGTAGATGAAAAAGAGTTTCCCTCAAAAGATAGACATTCAAGGATTTTTGAATACAGTAGTGATGAAGAGGTCCGACTTACTTCAACTGCTAAGAGAAAAAGAGCTTCTAATATTGTTACCAGTGAGAGTGAAAATGATGATGACGATAATATTCCAATTTGTAGACTAAAAAGTAAATCCCTACAGGAACTTAATCCAGATTTCCATGTGAACAGATACTCTGTGAAAGATACCAATTCCAGGGACATATTCAGAAAACCTGTTACACGACGACACTTAGTGAGGCTGGGAAAAATTGAAGAGAAAGGTGGTTCTGGGAAAAGTAAATTTGAAAGTGCAGGACCTACAAATGAGACCTTTGAAGGTGATGAAATGGAAGAGGATGACACAGACAGTGAGGGTGAAAGCTTGGGTGGATTTATTGTTAATGACTCTGATATTTCAGAGGGCAATGCAACTACCAATGGTAATAACATTTCTGAGGGTGATGGCACTTGCTTTAGTGAGGACTCTTCTGGTGATTCAGAAAATGCATCACGAGGTGATGCCAGCTATGATGAAATCATATCCGTTTTTCGGAGGGCGAGAAAACATAAGAAGTGGGACTTCGAGGCAGATATGCTTGCTGATTTTGGTAAGCATCCTGAACTGTGCATGAAGGCAGTATGTGCACTTTATCGGCAACAAACATCTGTGGAGAAATCTAGTAAATCAGCGATAGTCCTCAATGGACGAGGGTTTAGCCAGTGTGATGCATTCAAGTAAGGGATTTAGATTTTACACGCGCATATGTCCAATGTCTTGATTGGTTGATCATTGTTGATATGTTTGATTGGCGTGGTGATGCAACTATTTTTAAGATTTTAATGAATTACTCTCTCTTCACAACCTTACAGAGGCAGTGCCTTGGCGGAATTTCTTACCGATGGAGATCTACAAGGTGATGTGGAGAAATCTGTGGAGGAGTTGCAAGAATACAATCCAAAGGGAGCTGAACTCTGCCGAAAACTGGCTACGCACTACTCCAAGCAGTTATTTACAATCTACAAGAATGAAGAAGACCCGTTTTTCCGACCTCAATAACTTGACTTTTCATAGGACATGGTATGGAAATGTTTTGTAGCTGAACCTCTGCATCAAAAGCTTTTGCAATGATCGCTTATGTTACTGTGGCAAAGTAAACTTTTGTGTGATTCGTGCAAGCTTATTTCTAGCATGTATAAATGTCTAGCATGAAATCTTCGAAATATTCTGTCATATATATAGAGAAACTTCTTTGCTGCTCTGGTTTTGCAAAATATGTTAGTCACTGCTCATTGTCTTTGTTCTCACAGAAGAGCAGGGACATTTGTATAAAAAATTGGTTTAGCATTTTAATTCCTTTGAGGTTTCTTATTATTAATGTTTTTTTATTATTATTAGAGCCATGAATAGCTGTTTTATGGACAATGGCCACAAACAGAAAATTTGTGAAGTGAAATTGTTATTTTGTAAGTGTAAATTTCTCTGAACGCGTTGGGTATGACTTTACCCCTTCTTTGATTCAAGGGGAAAAGACTTGTTGGGTTTTGCCTTAAACAATTATATAATCTCTCCCTTTCAAAAAAATATATTTGATTTATATTTTTGTTCGTTCTAAATCATATGCCATTTTTCTTACTGAAAATATAGATGGCTTTTTAGTTTTTTTATGTCCTTATTTAATGTCTTGTTATCAACAAATATGAATTACTCTTATTTAGTCATTATTTGGTCCACATTAATATTTTCATTTTCATTATTCTACTCATTTTCAACCGCACATTCTTTAATAAAATAATATTTTTTATCACATCAATAATTTTTCCTTCTTTTTCAACCATATATTTTCTATTCATCACGTCAACAAAACGCATTCTTCTATCCAAAATGTGCACCAAATAGGGGCTTAAATCATTTAATGTAGGGGTATATTAGGAAAAATATAAGAAAATTTTATATTTTCATTCTCATTAATTACATTTTACTAATACGTGTGAAAATAGAAATAACCCAATCTTTGTGGATGAAGAAAGTATTTAAATTTGTTATCTCATTCCCTAGTGGAGTTAGATTACCAATGAAATTGTATCACTCTTGTGTCATTGACTCATTGGTGCTACATAGTATTATTCTTCAGTATAATTATGGTGGAGGAAAATGATTGAATAGAATCTCATGAAAATGAAAAAATATTTAAGTATCAGTCATCATCTTCTAGTAATGGATCAACTATATCAAAAAATAAAAGACATGAGAAAAGATCACACTTTCTAAAAATTGGTCCTTAACCCGACATTTGTGCTGTGCACTGCTACAATTTTTTCTTATGGTCTTCTCGTTTTCTTCTCTAACCCTCTCATCCACCTCTTACCATAACCCATACGTACATTGAATATATTGTGGCTGAAATTTAGTTTTCCGTTCCATAGATTTTTCAAGAGCTGTCCCCCGGTTCTCTCTCTGCAACTCGCTGTCACCGCTAGTACTAGACGTTTACAGAGGGAGGAAAAAAGGGCGTTATTCTATCATCCCTTTTGGTTTTTGTATGCAAATCAAGAAAACGAATAAAGTCATGTATGTGAGAAACGAAAATGAAGGTGATGATAAGATCTTCTGTCGTTTTGGTGGCTGTTTTAGCTATGACAATCTCCTCCACCATTGCTGGTGCAGACACTGTCTGTGGGAGTAAAAGAAGTCCCACATCGATTAGACATGAAAAATATGATGGGTTACCCACAGCGGCTAGACATGGGAAATATGATGGGTTTATAAGTGTCGGACAATACTCCATTGGTATGAGGCCTTTTGAGTAGTATCCAAAAATAAATTCGTAAGGGCCTAGGCCCAAAGCGAACAATACCATACCAATGTGGAGTTTGGTAGATCCTAACAAGTGGTATCAGAGCCTTAGTAGGCTGTTCTTGGGGCTTCGATCGAGATTTGAAGCCTAGAAAATTAATTTTCAGTCTCCAATTCTTGGATCTCCTGAAAGTCTGAAAACCCTAGTTCTTGATCCTTCGATCCTTGAAGGTTTTGGTGTGCACTGGTTTTGGTATTGTGACTGGAGGTGATTGTTGGTTCTTGTGTTCCTTATTCTGGTTTGATTGAGTGATTCTGTATGTTGGGGCTTTTTGATTGAACTCTGATTCCTTTGTTGTCCTTGGTGGAACACCACCCTGTTGTGAACTCTGTGTTCACCTGTTGTACTGAAACTGTGGAGTTGGTAGCTATTCGTTAGCTGCCCTCTGGTTTGCACGTTTCAACCCTAACTGCACCCTCCCCTGTGTCTGACTCACGCTTTTGTCATACTGTTTGGAGTGATCGAGTTGAGCCTTGACATGAGAACATGATTCTCACGAAAACCTGGTGAACTTGGTCATTCTCGTTGCATCTGTAGTACTCATTTCTTGATTCTGCCCGCTACATACTTTATTAATACCTGGTTGTTGTTTATTAGCTTACTTTCTTGATCCTGCTTTGTGTCTTTGCCTAGAATTTTTTTTTTTTGAAAACTTTGAATAACTGTGATAATTGTTTACGGTTTATTCCTTGTGACCTATTCTCCTTTTATTTTTGTGTTATTTTTTAATAATAAAATCATGACACATACTTTTGAATTTGGTGTTTTTGATGGAAAATGAGATTTTCCCATTTGGCAGCACAAGATGAAAGACGTTTTAGTTCAACAAAAGATTTCTAAAGCAATAACACAAACTTTTCCTGAAACTATGACTGCTGATCAGATTCTTGAAGCTGATGAACTTGCATATGCATCTATTATCTTGCATTTATCTTATCAAGTGTTAAGGAAAGTAGATAAATAAGAGAATGCTAAAGCCTTATGGGATGAGTTAGAGAAATTGTACTTAGCTAAGTCCGTACCCAATAAGTTGTTCTTGTTAGAGAGGTTTTTCTGTTTTAAGTTAGATACCTCTAAGAACATATAAGACAATCTTGATGTTTTCAATAAACTGATTCAAGATATCACCAATGCTGGTGATAAAGTCTCTGATGAGTATAAGGCTACCATAAAATATGGTAGAGATACTTTTACTTCGGATATAGTTATAAACTCTTTGAGAAGTAGAGAGTTGGAACTTAGGTCTCAAATGGGGAATGGTGGGCCTGGGACTTTGTTTGTTAAGGGAGGACCATGAACATGTTCAATGGTGACCAAGAAGGTTTTAACAATCAGGGAAACAATGGTAAGAAGAAGTTTAAGGGTAGAAGTATGCCTAAGACTAGGAATAAAAAGTGCTATGGATGTGGGAAATCTGGTCATTTTATAAAAGATTGTTTTAAAAGGAAGAATGAGATGAAAGCTAAAGGTGTTGATGAAGGAAATCTAGTAGAACCTAGTTATTCCAATTCTGTTTATGTCTATGTTGTGACTGAGCCTTCCCTTGATAGTGATTATGCCAATATTATTGATTGTGAGAATCTGATCCATGAATGGATTTTAAATTCTGGTTGCACCATCCACATGTCTCCTAAAAGAAGTTGGTTTAACTCTTTTAAGGAAGTCAATGGTGGAGAGGTTGTTATGGGCAACCATATGGTATGTAGAGTTGAAGGCATATGTGAGATTACATTGAAATTTGATAATTGTTATATCTTTACCTTGGAAAAGGTAAGACATGTTCCTGATTTGACTAGGAACCTGATTTCAATTGGTAGTTTGGATGATTTAGGCTTGCTCGGTAAAGTGGGTGATGGTTTGTTGAAAGTGATGAGAGGTTCCCTTGTGATGTTTAAAGGTGTTAAGAGAAATGAGATTTATGTTGCTAGAGCTAGTGTTGTGGTTAATGGGATAGCTGAGTCTTCCAACACTGAGCTAGATGCCACTTTAAAGTGGCATAAGAGTTTAGCTCATGTTGGAGAAAAGGGTCTGCATATCCTATATAAGTAAGGAGTGTTTGGGAAGGATTCTATTTTTAGAATTCCGTTTTGTGAAAACTGAACCTTAGGAAAACAGCATATGTTGCATTTCAACATTGGAAAGCATAAATCCATCTCTATCCTTAAGTATATTCACTCAGGTTTATGGGGGCCTTCTCCTACCATTACTCAAGGTGGAAATAGGTATTTTCTTTCCTTGATTGATGACTATTCTAGGAAGGTTTGAGTTTATTTGTTGAAACACAAATCTGAGACTTTTGGGAAGTTTAAAGCCTGGAAATTGTTGATAGAAAATCAGACTGGGAAGAAAATTAGAACTCTTAGTGCTGACAATGGTCTTGAGTTTTGCAATATTGAGTTTGACCTTTTTTGTATTCAGAATGGTATTAGGAGACACAAAATAGCTCATTATACCCCTCAGCGGAATGGGGTGGCTAAGAGGATGAATAGGACTCTTCTAGAAAAAGTGAGATACATGCTTGTAGGTTCAGGTGTGCCTAAGACCCTATGGGGGAAAGCCTTGATGACAGCCACTCACACTGTTAATAGAACATCTTCTAGTGCTCTAGGGGATAAGACTCCTGAAGAGCAATGGACTGGTATTGTTCCTGATTGTACACACTTGAGAGTTTTTGGGTGTGCTGTCTATTCTCACCAAAACTTAGGAAAATTAGAACCTAGGGCACAGAAATGTGTTTTCTTGGATTATCCTGATGGGGTGAAGGGTTATAGGCTGTGAAGTAGAGATTCTAGTGGTTTTAAGATCATTACTAGTAGGGATGTTACATTTGATGAGCTGAACATGCCTTGTTTGAAAGGAAAAGAGTCTGATAAGGTTTCAAAAGGGTTAGAAAGTGATAGGACCAAGCTGCAGGTGGAGCTTGGTATGCCTACCCAACCTGTTGATGCTGAACAGGTTGAGACAGAGGCTGAAAATGATGTTTTAGACGATGACAAAGAATAAATTGAAGTTCAGGATGTTGTAGAAGAGCAAGATATTGAGGGTAGTGATTATCAATTGACTAGGGATAGAGTTAGGAGAGAGATTAGAGAACCTATAAGGTATAAAGACTACCTGACCTTAGCATTACTTTCTTATCAGGATCTGGTCTTTAGGGAGCCCAAATCCTATGAAGAAACTATGTCTAGTCAGAAATCTAAGGAATGGAAGATTGCTATGAATGATGAGATGGATTCCTTGATTAAGAATGAGATTTGGATTTTGGTTCCCAGACCTGCAGGTAAATCCCTTGCAGATTGCAAGTGGATTTTTAGTATTAAGGAGGGTAACACTAATAAGGTGCCTATAAGATTTAAGGCTAGACTAGTGGCTAAGAGTTTTACTCAAAAGGAAGGTTTAGATTATAATGAGATTTTTTTCTCCTGTGATTAAGTATACTACTATTAGAGTTATGTTAGCTCTTGTTGCTCATTATAATCTTGAACTTGAACAAATGGATGTAAAAATCGTATTTTTGCATGGTAATCTTGATGAAGTGATTTATATGAAACAACCTATTGGCTATATTGATAAATCAAAATCTGATCATGTTTGTTTGTTAAAAAGATCCCTATATGGTTTGAAGCAATCACCAAGACAATGGTACATAAGGTTTGATACTTATGTTTCTTCTGTTGGTTTTATTAGAAGTGAATTTGACCATTGTTTGTATTTTAAAAGAGATTATAAAAATGCTATTATTGATTTTATACTCTTGTATGTGGATGATATGCTTCTAATTGGACATAACATGTATGTCATTAATGAAATTAAAAGATCTTTGAATGCTGAATTTGAAATGAAAGATCTTGGGATTGCTAAGAAGATTTTAGGCATGGAAATTTCTAGGAAAAGGAATGATAGAATTCTGATTTTGAAACAAACTGCATACATTGATAAATTGGTTGCTAGATTTGCTATGTTTGATTCAAAATCTGTGTCTGTACTTCTTGCTAGCCATTTTAAATTGAGTAAAGACCAATGTCCTGTTAATGAATCTGATATAAAACAAATGGAAAGGATATCTTATGCTAATGTTGTAGGTTCTGTGAAGTATACCATGGTTTGTACTAGGTCTGATGTGGCTCATGCTATTAGTACACTTAGTAGATTCATGGCTAATCCTGGTTTAGAACATTGGACTGCATTGAAATGGTTATTAAGGTATTTGAAAGGTTCTTCACATTTATGATTGTGTTTTAATGCCTGCAATGATGGTGTAGTACTTAAATGTTTTGTTGATACTGATTTTGCTGGTAGTGTTGATAATAGAAAATTTACTACTGCCTATGTGTTTACTTTATGTGGAACATGTATAAGCTGGATATCACAATTACAACCTGTTGTTACTTTGTCTACCACTAAGGCAGAATATGTGGCTGCAACTGAGGCCATCAAGGAAGCCTTATGGCTGAAAGGTTTACTGTCCGAAATTGGTGAATTATCTAATCATGTTGCATTATATTCTGACAGTCAAAGTGCTATACATTTATGTGAAAACCTAGTTTTTCATGAAAGAACTAAACATATTGATGTTATGTTGCGCTTTATAAGAGATATTATTGCTAAAGATGTCTTATTACTTGAGAAAATTGCTATCCAATTTAATCCAGCTGATACGGGCAAAAAGGTATTGCCTCTTGCCAAGTTTAAGTCATGTTTGCAAATGTTGAAAATTGATACTGGGTAATTTGCTGAGTGCAGGAACCAATTCTAATCTTGATGCTTTGGAGGATGATCCAAGGAAGCTGTTTTATCTACAATAGGATAATGTTAAGCTACCAGATTGACCACTGGAATCAATGTGGAGATTATGAGGCTGTGATGCCATGGTCCAGCCCACAATAGGCGATGATGATTAGCCTTCGGCCCATTCCTTATAACTATAATCAGCCTGAAGTAAGCCCAGTAAAACCAAGCCCAGAACCCGGTCCAAACTTAGTAAAAGTCAGATGCTCTGAGCCGTTGGATTTAATCTGCCTAATCTCGAGGTCATGATATTTTTGAGGGATTCTAATCGTTTCTGGAATTTCAATTTTTCTATTCATTCCGTATTCTCTCGTTCTTCTGGAGACTTCTGAGTGCTCTCTTCTTCTTCATCTTCTTTGTGAGGTTTTGGCTCTAGAATAAGTTTCTTGAGTTGTTTTCTTTGTGAAATATGTGTGTTTGTAAGGCCTTTAGTTTGGTAGCGTTGAATCTTTTAGTCTTATTAAAGTAACTTTGTGTTTACTGTTTGACTGGGGGGTTTCTGGTGAATCTGGGCTTACGGTGTTGAAGGAGTTTAGGTTTGATGTTCTAAGCCTATAAATCTGTGATATCTTGGCTATGTAGTGGTTGATCTGATGACAAATTAGATTAGGGGTTTTGTATTCTGAGATTTTTCCAATTCTTAGATCTGTAACTTTTGAGTAATTTGTATTGTATAACAGTGGTATCAGAGCCCAGGGCCCAAAAACTTAGCCGGAGGAATGCAGGGGAAAGTGTAGTGGAGGTTCCCTAATTAGCCTTTGATATGGCTAAAAATAATCCGCTTTTGAGGTGCCTTGTGTCGAAAGTCTTCCTGACATAAAAAATATGGGGGTCAGGGGGCGGGTCCCGTTTGGTCGAGGGCGACGACAATAACGAGGGTACAAGATGATTGGCGGATGGATTATCGTTTGAGGGGAGGCTACAATGATGTGGTCCTTCGTTTGAGGGGAGGATTGTTGGGAGTAAAAGAAGTCCCACATTGGCTAGACATGGGAAATATGATGGGTTTGTAAGTGTAAGACAATACTCTATTGGTATGAGGCCTTTTGGGTAGTATCCAAAAGAAAATTCGTGAGGGCAAAGCGAACAATATCATACCAATGTAGAGTTTGGCCGGTCCTAACACTATCGGACATCTTTCTCTCGCTCCTTCTCCCACCAGCGACAGTGTGATGTCCTTTCCTATCTTCTATTTTCATGTTTTTGGGTTGCATAAAGGTCTTAAAAGTATTTGGTTTACACACATTGAACTGTCTTATTTGAGAGTATCAGAATAAGTAGAAATTTTAATTTCAAGTCTTGTCGTGCCTCATTTATGAAATTGTGCACGAAATATGAATTTGGCTATGGACAATGTTGAAGACATTATATTGATAAATAACTTAATCTCATTTTAAAAAATGTTAAACTTTTAAATGTGGTGCCCACGGCACGAGAATGATGTGATGATATTTGAATCCTACGATATGGACTCCGCTAAAAATGAAGTTACATACAATGTTTTTAATAGGGGAGATGAGGCTGTGAATTTCCGTTTTGTGTCACCCAAAAAATAAAAAATATTAGATTGTTCAGTTATAAAATGAGCAATTTAAGATAGTACCATAATACTTATGTTTGGTTCAAATATTGTTATACTTTTTTTATTCATTTATTTTTATGATTGCAAGGACAACAATAGATCAAGGGATAGCATATGTTCTAATGCTGGTAGCTCTTGTATTGACATTCATCATTCACTAGATTTTTTTGGTCTCTTGTTATTCTCAAGTTTTCATGACCCTGCAAAATGGATAATTAATAATGTCGAAGAGGATATTGATGATTTTTTATTTTTTTTTGGTCCCTCTCCCTCTCCAAATTTAGTGGGGGTGGTGTATCAGACTTTATGGGATTTTTAGAGATTTTATTTGGATTCTTGTTTATAGAATTTTCTATTATTACATAATAATCTCATTTTCCCATGAATGGTTTTGATTTCCTTATATATGTTGTTTAATTGTATTTATTTTTTGTAATTTAGTTCAAAAATAAAATTGACAAGAAATATTGTAGTTACAAAAAACAAAATATATCGAGATAGGTAGTATTGTATTGTTTGCATTTGGAAATGAAGTATTGGAGGTAGATCTAAGTGCAACTTGGAGTTAATACCCTAAATAATCACCGAACTTTGTCAAAAGTTCATAAGAGGTCACCGAACTTCAAAAATACCCTAAATAGTCACTGAACTTTGTAAAAGGTTCCTAGGGGGTCATTGAACTTCAAAATTTCCCTAAATAATCACTGAACTTTGCCAAAACTTCCTTGGAGGTCATCGAACTATAAATTGGGACCCCATACATCAATAGTTCAGTGACATTTTAGCAATTTTTTGCAAAGCTGAGTGACTATTTAGGGAAGTTTTGGCAAAGTTCAGTGATTATTTAGGGAAATTTTGAAGTTTAGTGACCTCCTAAGAACTTTTTGCAAAGTTCAATGACTACTTAAGTTATTTTTAAAGTTCGATGACCTCCTACGAACTTTTGGCAAAGTTCAGTAACTATTTAGGGTATTAACCCGTGCAACTTAATAGAGTGTAATTTATCATACGAAATCTTGTTAGTGCACATTTTGTTGACAAGCAATAAAGTGATGAATAAGATAGCATCCCACGAAGACTGTATTTAATCCAGTGTCAATTAATTTTAACTCTAATCAAATAGTCAGTTTTGATTATCAATTCGATGCTAATTTATCTAATTAAATTAATTATTCTAATGAGCAAAACATAGTTTTTTGTAAGATTAAGTGGAATGATTATTAAGACTTCGAATCTCCATTATTAATCAATTTTAAAATATGTATGTGTTGATGTAAAAAAATTACTAGGTCAATTTTTGTCAACTTAAGTTATAATTCGTAAGAGGTATATTGTTGAAATAGTAAAAAAGGAGAGTATTTGCTTTGATTGAAGTAAATTAGAAGTATATACAACAAGTATGTTTTGTTCTCCCCCATGGTGAATACCATTGGCCTCTATTCATATGCCTTTAAACTATCAACTTGGCCACTTAACATTACCTAATCCACAGTTAGGGGTGTCAACGAGTTGAGTCGAGAGTCGAAACTCGAGCCCAAGCAAAAATGGTTTGGCTTTTTTTTACTCGAGTTGAGCCGAGAAAAAGCTCGACCAAAAAATTTAGGCTCGATCTGAGCTTTCAACTGTAGCCTTAACGAGCCAAGCCGGCTCGGTGTTTCTTTTTTTGTGACAAATCTAATTTTTTTAAAAAGAATTTAAAATTTGTGCAATTTATACGTATTATAAATAAAATAAAAGTTACAACTCTCCTCATCTTTTCGGGCTTGGGATCAGTTACAATTATTATAGGCAGAGTTAAAATTGTACACGAATAAAATATTTTGTGTACAATATTTCTTAAAACAAATAAATTTAAAAATTACTAATTTTTTTGAAACTAATCAATTTAAAAAAATTACAATATCCTATCCTTAGATTTGCTGCAACTCTTCAACCATTATACTGTCAATTTGTTCTTGAATATGTAATTTCGCCCATTCCCAATCCTTCAAGCATATTAAAAAATCCAATATATCTTCTTTTAGTTTTGATCATTTGTCGGATAAATCTCGACTACCTAAACTAAATGTAGTCTCTAATGCTACCATAGACATCGAATGTGTTAGTAGATCGCGTGCAATTTTTGAAATAATTGGATATTGCCTTTCATTACACTTACATCATGATAAAATACTAAATTCTTGTAATTCTTTTGATTGTAACACACTATGAACGTCCACGCACTTGTACCTAACTAACTTAGAGAAAATTTTAAGATTTGTACCATTGATATCTATTACTCTAGATATTGATGAACTAGAACTAAATAAGGGAAAATTGGTATTGGTGTCTAAATAATTCCATATATCATCTGAATTTGTTGAAATATTTCTTGAAAAAGAACTTTGGGAAGTAGAACTACCCTAGCCTCATATTTCAGTGTAATAGTTATACATTTCACATAACATAGATTCAAATGCACATGTGATAATTCTATATTCATGATATCTGAAATTCCCTTATAATATCTTTTGTGTCAGTTAAATTAAGTCAAGGGTCAATCACCAAAGCTAATAGAAATAAATAGGGAAACTCTTCCCAATATTTACGAAATTTTAACTTCATAGAATAAACTATATCAACAAAAATTGACAAATTCCTATATTTATGAAATGTTTGTGAAATGCAGAAAAAGTGTTATAAAACAAGTGAAGATGTAGGGTAATAAATACCACTACATTCCTTTGTGGCATCGAAAAAGATTTTAAGAATTTCTTCACAAAAAATGCAAGAGACCATTTCCAATCTTCCAAATTATGTTCGGATCCATATGTATGCCTACCATTATAATATATCATAGCCGGATGGAGTACTTGAACTACCCTTAAACTGATTAATCTCATCGCCAGTAAAATCCATCTATAGCTATTATAGCAAAAGATATTGAATATTAGAGTAAAGAAATTGAATATCGAAATTGAAATTAGAATACTGCAAAATTTTATGAAACTCAACTAAATTGGAGATTAGAGAAAATAAATTAGAGTAAAGAATACTGAATATTAGAATAAAAAAATTGAAATTGATATGAAGTGGTAAAATTTTTTCGCATTTATAGCAAAAAAAAAAAAAAAATGTATACGTTTCAACTACATTTGGAATTTCAAATAAAAATAAAAAAAAAAGAAAGCAAATTTATGGTATCTGCCTTGTCAAAGGAAATCAAAAGCAGACTGCCTTTGAGAAGGCAGCACAGCTGCCTATGTTACAGGCATATTTGCTATTTATTTTTTATTTTTTAAAAATTTCGGCTTGCTCGGCTTGTCACGAGCCGAAAATGGCTGAGCCACGCGGGCTGGCTCGGGCTTTTCCTTGGCCAAGCCATGGGCCGTCCGAGCCAAAAAGCCACCTTGACATCAGTAGCTAAGTAATGACCTAAATGTTTATGTCACCTTCCAAATTTAAGGATGCTGATTGGTTGTTGAGATCGACCGAACATGTCATCATGATTGAAAATACGAAGTTCAATCCAAACTACACCTAGAGGGGGGTGAATAGGTATAAATGCGGAATTAATAAATTATAATTAAGCGGAACAAGTCACTAATTAATTATCTCCAGCTGATTATGCAATCAGTTCAATTATCATATGTTTGAATACTGCATAATATAAAAATAGTAAATAAAGCAATAAATAATGCACGGTATGATCACAGAGAAACCTCAACTAGGTAAAAACTCTGGGCACTTTGCCAGTAAAAATCCATTATAAACGATTGAACTTACAATTTACCAGATAAGACAACGACACGACCTTTCTGACCCCTTGATTGCAATTCCCACAGCTCTCTTGAATTTTGTGCTCCTTACCAACTCTCATCTGTAATTTTCAAAGCTCTCCTGGATTGCGCTCTCCTATAGCAACCCCAACTTTGTGAAATTGTTTATCTCCTGTGGATTAGCGAAGAACACCGCATTCTTCAACGACTGGAACTCTAGTCACATTCCCTTGATCTTAAGAACTGTGACATATAGATGAAGTAGCAGTTTGGTATTTAAATTTAGAATATGATGTTTTTCATCATCAAGAATAGATTACCATCTGAATAACGAAGGTTGAAAGACAACAGACGACGAGAATATGAAAAAAATGTGTTTGCTCAATGATCAACCTTAAAAAAACCGTTCTGTGGAGTTTGGTATTTATAGGTTAGGTTAAGGAATGAATGTGTTGGGTAAAAAGCCTTTAAAAACGAATTAAATTTTTTTCGAAAAACACTATCGCTCGAGCGAGGGATGAGCGACAGTCGAGCATCAGGTTGTCGCTCGAGCGAAGGCGAGATGACAGGCGGGAGACGCAGTTTCTATTCTTAACGCTCGAGCCAAACCTTGGCGATAAGCTAGCGAAATTTCGAAGCCATTTTTCCTTCTTTTCCATTCTCGAACCCTATACCTAATTTAAAACAACTTTCACTAATTGTACATTACTTCTTGACTTTTACAATATATTAATTTAAGTCCTTTTTGTTCACAGACTTGCCAATTACATTAAATACCTAACAAACTCACCATTTGACATTTTGTCACAAAACTACAATATAAAGTCAAGGCAATAGTGAAATAAAATTACAGACTTAAAGATTGACACAACCAAAAACTGTCTTGATCGAATTCCGTTTTTCATTTATCAAAACATGTTTCCTGAAATAGACAACTCAAGTACCTAGTGTAAAATGTATGTGAAACAGTATTAAGTGTAAAACTAATTTAAGCAGTTAATCAAGCAGAACCAAGTGTAAAAATGAACCAACAGTTACTAATTCATAACTAGTTTTTCAGTGTCCTACCACATGCTAAATTAAGACGTAATATCAATGCAACCCAACGTACCTAAATGAAACATTGATATTACAAAACATCAAAACTTAATTAGCAATACTGAAATTTATTATTTCATCAAAAATGTGTAGATACATCAAGTTAAGTAGATAAAATCATTTACATCCTAAAAAAAAAAAAATTACTACTCCATCATAAAAAATATACCTACTCCCCTTTTTTTGTCATAAAATGACAAGGGATTACATATAGCTAAAGAACATCACAAAAAATGCTTCACACCTTCCTTTTTAATTATTAAATTTTACCATTAACACAGAATAATTCAAAAATACTGTTATGAACATGCACAAAGATAAGCAACGAACAATAAACATTCCCGCATACTTAGTTCAAGTTATCATGGAGTAAATTGTATAAGCAACTGGTGTGCTATCGTAGGCACCAAAAAATATAAAACCTTAACCTCTAAAAATTAATGTAGCAATGGAAATAAGGGTTGATCCCACGAAAAGTATGTAATTTAATACTTTATACTCCGTACGATGATTGGGGGGGTTTTGTTTGTAATGAAGTCAATCTATAACAATGAAAATTAAATTAACGAAAATAATCAAAAGACTAACATTGGTCTAAGTCCACATTTATCGTCGAAAATCCACAATTGATCATATATGCAAAGATAATTCAATTCATATTTCGAATATTCACCGTTGGAATAATTTTTCTATCTCTCCTTAATTTTAGTTAGTTAGAAACCAGCGTTCTAATTAACCATAATTATTAAATAATCTCAAACCAGTGCTCAAGATTCAATTTAATCACAGTTTTACACAATAGATAAATCAATGAACTAGATAACACAAACATCAGCGATTGCATTCAATCTATTTAAACATTCTTTTTCAAATTCAATAATCTATATCGTAGAAAATTATCAAATCCTAGTACTTCACAAATTAAAGGAATCAAACAATTACGGATTTGATATTTAACTTAGCGNGAAATAAGTGTAGAAGAATATTCAATACGCAAAATACGAATTAAACGATAAGAAAAACTATTTAGATCTCACAATATGTGGTTTCGAGGCTTCAATTTCCTTCGACCAAGTGTAGAAGTTTAGTTACGATTCTTGAATCTAAGAGAAAATAGAGAGAAAATAGGATGGAGACGTTCTGGTATATTTTTCGTGTGTTCTAGGGTTGATAAATATCAAAGAAACTTGTTTCCATAAGTAGTGGAACGAAATTAGGAAACCAGAAATTTTTTCCCAATTTGGCGTGGGAGGGCGCCCAGTAGAAAATGGGGCAGCCGCCTAGGCATAAATATTGGCTTCTGTTAATGAAGTTTAGGTTTGAGCGGTCATATCTTCCTCTTTCGATATCCGATTGAGGTGATTTAAGATGCATTAAAAAGCTAACTCAACTGGCTACAACTTTGATTCGGATATCATCTTCCAATTCTATTGTTTGCCATGTCAAAAATGGGTCTCAATTTGAGACTGAAAATCCGACGCATAACTTTTCGATTGGAAATTGATGTGTGATCCTACTTTGACAATATTTCATCCCTTTGATGTCTTTTTTCTTCATTCAATTGACTTCTAACACTCTCAAATCTTCATCATTTGGTTCGACACAACTTTTGTATATTTCCACGTTAGTCCTTGAACTTTCATTTCCTTTCAGTTTGGTCCATTTTCACTTATTTCTTCCAAATTACGTTATCTCCATTAAATTGCCACCTAAATCAAAATATGAACGTAATGAGTATATTTTGGCACTAATTGATCATACGAACACATAAAATAAGGAGGAAAAAATATACACTTTGCATTCCTATCAGCGGCCCATATGTGTAAAGTGTCACTAATCATTTGAAAATAGGACTCCATGCCTTCAATTTGTGAGAAAGGACATGCTAAACATTACTGTCAATAAGTTTATTCCCCTACTTATAAAAGGCAAACTATGCAAAGCATATTAGGACCTATAACGTAAAGCTCATTATAAATGGAAGTACTTTTTCTCCTCCTGAGTATGAGCAAAAAATTTTATTTTATGTCATTCAATAAATGAGGCTCATTATGATTTTTCTCATCTTAAGTGCACGTCTTTCTTCATTAAGCGATTAAAATGACCCCTGTAGCGAGTTTCAGACCGGTTAACCCAAGTCAGATAACCATAGACACCATGTTATGAGAAACCCTGCAAGTTTAATTGCTCGAATCAAATAGGTCTCGAAGAAAAACATAAGCTATTAAACTCTTTTTTTTTTTATGTAATCAATTTTTTCTTTCAATATCAGGTATAAATTTGAGCTTGGGTCTAATACATATGGTCAATTCATGTTCAAAGTCCATTTACTAGCATGTGATTGGCATCCCAAATTTCAGACACGCGGTAGAGTCCCACTAGCAATATCATAGTGTGTGGAGTTCAGATGGTACATGAAGACTCTTATACTAAGTTCTCCATGAATAACCTAAGCTAGCAATAGAAATGATGTTACAGTTTATGGATTAACCCCATGTCCGATCACAACAAACAAATCCAAGTATATCATATGTTAAGCTATAAAAGCAACTTCTACATCTGTATTTTTTATTTTTATTATTATTCTTTTCAATTTTTTTTGTTGTTTTTCAATTGAAAACAGAAAGTATGAAAAAAAAAGATAACACACACAAAAATCAAATAAAAATACGAGGTATGCATAAATATAAGTCACACTATAATAAAGAACGAGCATGAAAAAAAAAAATCAATGATATAAACAAACACTAATAGCCGTATGAAAAAATTCAAATCTCAAACCATCCAATGGCTTTGTAAATATGTCAGCTAATTGATTTTCTGTAGAGATGTGCTCAAGGGTTAAACACAGTTATCTACAAGCTCTCGAATAAAATGATGACGTATATCAATATGCTTGGTTTGAGAGAGTTGAACGGGATTTTTGTAAATATTAATGGCACTAGTGTTATCATAAAATACAGTCATAGTACCATGTTCAATACCATAATCACCCAACATTTGCTTCATCCAAAGCAGTTGAGTGCATCAACTTTCTGCGGCTATATATTCAGCTTCTGTTGTCGACAATGAGATAGAATTTTTTTCTTACTCATCCAAGCGACAATATTAGTGCCAACATAAAAACATCCTCCAGAAGTACTCTTTCTATCATCGACATATCTAGCCCATTCAGTATCGGAATAGCCAGCAAGATCACTAGTAGAATCCCGAGAGTACATGATTCCATAATCAACAGTACCACTTACATATCTAATGATACGTCGCACGGGCTCAAGTGGGATTCCTTAGGATCAGCCTGAAAACGTGCACAAATCCCTACACTAAAGGCTATGTCAGGTCTACTAGCAGTGAGATAAAGTAGACTACCTATCATATTTTTGTATAGTGTATGATCAACATTCTTACCAATAGGATCATGACCTAAATTTATACTCGTGCTCATGGAGGTCCTAGTGTGTTTCTTGCTGTCTAATCCAAAACGCTTGATAAGATTTTTTGCATACTTCGATTGAGATATGAACAATCCATCATCAATTTGTTTAACTTGGAGATCAAGAAAGTGATTTAATTATCCAATCATACTCATCTCAAATTCTTGCTTCATCCATTCAGCAAAATCATGAGCCAGAGAATCAATAGAAGAATAAAAAATAATGTCATCGACGTAGATCTGAGCTATCGTGATGGTTTTTTCAATATGTCTGATGAATAATGTTCTATCTGCACTACCTTTTGAAAATCCATGTTCTATAAGATATGCAGTAAGTCTATCATACCAAGCTCTAGGAGCTTGTTTAAGACCATATAAAGCTTTTTCAACTTACACACATAATGTGGAAACTCAGGATCAATAAATCCTTTTAAGTTGTTCAACATAGGCTTCTTCCTGAAGTATTCCATTCAAGAAGGTACTCTTAACATCCATTTGATATAATTTAATTTCTAAAGTGTAGGCAACAGCCAGAATAGTTCAACATAGGCTTCTTCCTGAAGTATTCCATTCAAGAAGGTACTCTTAACATCCATTTGATATAATTGAAATCCTAAAGTGCAGGCAACAACCAGAAGAATTCTAATAGATTCAAGTCTAGCAACTGGGGTAAATGTTTCATCAAAGTCAACCCATTCAACCTGAGTATATCTTTGGGCAACTAACCTATCCTTATTTCTAGTTATGATACCTTGATAATCGATTTTACTCTTAAATATCCACTTAGTATCTATAACATTACAATCATCAGGCCTAGGAACTAAATTCCCTACATTGTTTCGCACAAACTAATTTAACTCTTCATACATGACGTTTACCCAACTCATCCCTAAGGGTATCTTCGACTTTCTTATGCTCAATCTGAAACATAACTAGCATATGTCAGATTGTTCAAAACCCTTTTCCGAAGTCTCATCCCTTTATCTAAATCCCCTATAATGTTTACTTTAGGATGATTCGTCTTAACTCTGGAAAAAAGGTTTTTTAAGTGGTTAAGTTTTATCATCAGACGTGGATTCCTTAATAGGTGTATCTAAACCATTAGACGTGTATGGGGGATTGTGAATTGAAGTTTCTTTAGGTTCAGTTACCATGACGAGATCAACACTCAAGTGTTCTAGCTCTCCCCAATCTCCTCCAATCTCTCCCTCACTACAGGCTTCATCCACCACTACATTGATGGACTCTTTCACAACCTATGTAAGAAAATTTTAAACACGATAGGCTCGGCTATTTCTAGAGTATCCTAGGAAAACTCCTTTATTACTTTTCGAATCAAACTTGCCTAAAATTTTTCTATCTCTCAGAATATAACAGTTAGTGCCAAACACACGAAAGTACTTGATAGTAGGCCGTTTACCTTTCCAGATCTCATATGATGTCATATCAGTTTTAGGTCTAAGATAAACCTTATTAACAATGTGACATGCAGTGTTGATGGCTTCCCCCCAGAAATGCATAGCTAGTCCCTTACCATGAAGCATGGCTCTAGCTATTTCTTGAAGCACACAATTTTTTCTCTCAGATACCCCATTTCGTTGTTGAGTGATTGGTGATGAGAACTCATGCTGGATTCCCTCCGCTAGGCAGAAGTTTTCAAGATTCGAGTTTTCACACTCTCTTCTATGATCACTACGAATTCTTGATATGATAAAGTCTTTCTCATTTCTAAGTCTTTTGCACAATTATATGAGAAGACTGAACCCTTCAGATTTTTCTCTCAACAGCTCACTCCAAGTATATCAAGAGAAGTCGTTTACCACAACCAAATTATAGCGTTTGCCACCAAGCTCTCGATCCTAGATGGTCCTATAAAGTCCATATGTAGTAATTCAAGTGTTATGAATATTTTCAAATTTAGGTAAGCTATTCCTAAGTTCCTTCTTGGCGAGTTTAGACAAACTCTTATAGTTCATATGGCCAAGGTGTTGATGCCATAGTTCAGTTACATCAATCTTGGCACTACTGCACACGTAGTTGGAATTATGAAGAACTCCATAATAGTTATCTAAATTTTCACACCTTCGAGGATAACATTACCAGTAGAGTCATACACAATATACCTTTTCTGGACAAAACTAACCTCAAAATTAGCATTGTGTATTTGACTAATGCTTAACAAGTTAGATTTTAAACCTTTCACATAACGCATATCTGAGATAGCAGGTAATACAGATATAATAACGACATATTTTTCTAGTATAGGTGCAGTAGCCCCATCTCCAAAGGTAACAACACCACCATTCCAATCATTGAGAGATGAGAACAATGCTTTTTAACCACACATATGTCTAGAACATGCACTATCAAGATACCACATAGAGTTATTTTGAGCCTTAAGTGCAACGTGGGCAACATAACAATTCAGCTGATCATTCGACTAAGAAATGTTATTCTTCTTAACCTAAACCCTCTTAGAAATAGAAGTGATCCTAGTTAACTGAGTCATCATCTCAGTTAAATGGTTAACCTGATTAGCGAGAAAGTTAACCTTGCTAGAAAAATCTTGACTTTTACTTCTAGTCACAAGTTTACGACACTTAGGTCTTGTATGTCCCAGTGAGTCACAATGGTGACAAGTGGGAATGAACCTAGGTTCAAACCTGCTCGAAGGTTGTTGCTGATATGCAGGATGATTGACCATACGTTGTCTAGTAAGTCTCAATCCTAAGACATTTGTGCCCTTGAATCAGGATTAACAGTATTATGAGATTTGTTAGTTGTCGAAATGAACGTGATCGTGAATGTACTAGCAGTAGTATTACCATTAAAAACGTAACTCAGACCATGCGTATTTCCAGTAGGATTGTTCATCCCTAACAGACTATCAAGTTTTTGCGTACCACTCATGAACGAATGAAGTTGAGTATTTGATTTTTCAAGATCACTTGTTAAGGATTTAACTTTGGATTCTAAGTTCTCATTAACAAACTTCAACTCATTCAGATTTTTGGTAGACTCCTGAAGATCTCCTATGAGTTTTTCTCTCTCACTTTCAAGTTCGTTTACCTTTTTCAGAACAACTTTATTGACCTTTTTGATTTTAAAACTTTCCTCTAATAGTTCACGATAAGATTCGTGAATATCAATCACATCCTCAGATTCTCCCTAGACTTATCACTATGTTCTTCAATCTCAACTTTTTCACTTCTCTTATCGGAATCTATCGTAGCTATAGATGTGAAGTTGATGAAATTTTGTTCATCTTCACCACCAGAGGTATCACTCTGAGCACTCGAATCTGATTCATCATCACTCAAGGTCACTACTAGTGCCTTACGTCTTTCTTTATTTGAACTCTTTTTCAAGTTCGAACATTCATTCCTATAGTGATCGTAACCTTAACACTCATGGCATCTAACAGATTGAGTTTTCTTATTAGCAGTCCTAGAGTTACTCTTGTCAAGCTTATCTTTTACAAATTTACTAGGAACTTCTTTTTTCCTTTCTTGAGGCTTTCTCCTATTCCTCATCACTTTCCGAAACTTTTTAACAAAATAAACTATTTCGTCGTCTCTAAGCATTCAGCATCAGTAGATTCACTCTCTTCTTCTCTAGCAGTGTTCATGGCTATGGATTTAACCTTTTTAAGTTGAGTAATGGTGAGTTCATAGGTTTGTAGGGATCCTACGAGTTCTTCTATCTTAACAACATCCAAGTCTTTACTTTCTTCGATCGCAGTAACTTTAGGTCTAAACATTTCAGGTTGGGATCTAAGGACTTTTATAACGATTTTGGACTCTGGGATCTTTTCACCTAGGTTGAAATTAGAATTTACTATGTTATTCAACTTCGCATAGAATTCATCGAACGATTCATCGTCCTTCATTCTAATTTCGTCAAATCTAGAGGTTCACATCTGTAGTTTAGAATTTTTAACAGTTTTAGTTTCCTCGTGTGTGGTTTCTAAAATGTCCCAAACTTCTTTAGCAGTCTCACACATCGTAACTCTCCTAAATTCTTCAAAAGACATAGCCATGAACAGGGCATGAATGCCTTTACTATTCTAGTTATACTCAAGCTAAATCATTTTTAGTCCGAAGTGAAAAATCAGTGGGTATAATTACACCAGCAATAGTAGTTGAAGGTGCAGTCCATCCAGTTTGAACGCTCATCCAAATATGCTCATCTAATACTTTAAAAAAAGCTCTCATTCGATCTTTCCAATACACATAATAGTTTCCATCGAAAAACTGAGGTACAGACAAGGACTGACTCATCTAGATTTAATTAAGGGCCAGGAATCAAAATATGGGTCTAATACCAATTGAAAATACGAAGTTTGACCCAAACTATACCTAGAGGATGGTAAATAAGTGTAAATGCGGAATTAATAAATTATAATTAACCAGCAACAAGTCACTAATTAATTATTTCTAGATGATTATGCAATCAATTCAATTATCCTATATTTGAATACCGTAGAATATAAAAATAGTAAATAAAGCAATAAATAATGTACGGTATGATAACAGAGGAACCCCAACTGGGTAAAAATTTCGGGCACTTTGCTAGTCAAAATACACTATAAATGATTGAACTTACAGTCCACCAGACAAGATGATGACACTACCTTTTTGACCTCCTGACTGCAATTCACACAGCTCTCCTGAATTGTGTTCTTCTACAGCAACTCTCAGCTTTGTAAAATTATTAATCTCATGTGGATTAACGAAGAACATCGCGTTCTTTAATGATTGGAACTTCAATCACATTTTCTTGATCTTCAGAACTCTGATAGATATAGAGGAGGAAGCAGTTTTGTATTTGGATTTGGAATATGATATTTTTTTATCATTTAGAACATATTACAATATGAATAACGAAGGTTGAAAGACAATAGATGAAAAGAATATGAAAATAATGTATTTGCTCAATGATCAACCTTAGAAACACCGTTATGTGGCGTTTGGTATTTATTGGTTAGGTTAAGGAATAAATGGACCGGGTAAAAAGCCTTTAAAAAGTGAATTAAAAATTTTCCGGACAACACTGTCGCTTGAGCGAGGGATGAGTGACAGCCGACCGACAAATTGTTGCCCAAGCGAAGGCGATGCGATAGGTGGGCGGCGCAGTTTCTATTTCTGATGCTCGAGCTAAACTTTGGCGATAGGCTTGCGAAATTTCGATGCCGTTTTTCCTTCTTTTCCATTCTCGAACCCTAGACCTAATATAACACAACTTTCACTATTTACACATTACTCCTTGAATTTTACAACATATTAATTTAAGTTCCTTTTGTTCACAGACTTGCCAATTACATTAAATACCTAACATTGGTCAATGTCATGATTACTTGTCACATGGATAATCATTGCTAATAAAAATGAGGTATTGACTTTATATATGTCATTTGTCACTTTGTCAGTGGTCATATGGGTAGTGATGACATCACCTAGGAGACATATTCAGAATTGTAATGACGATGTTTCTAAATGAGGCGTGCCTGGACAAACTAGCCTACCATAGGTCGAGCTAATGCGTCTGGGTCGAGTTCATGGAATAGAGCTAATCTTAGGTCAAGCGATCTGGAGATCTCTTAGTCCATCCTAGTTGAAGTAATTAAGGTAAATCTGAGTTGGTATTGTGAGTTAGGACACCAACAAATGTCCCCCAAAGTTTGGACTTTTACTTTAGTAAAGTTCAGACATTTATCTTCCAAGTCGGAATAACTAAGATCATGTGTTTTTGGAAGGCAGTCCATTGCGAGTCAGTTCATAAATGACGTTTGATCACTAATTCTAGCATTTTCCAACTTGGACTTTTGTTACAGAATCCTACCTTCAATTCTAGGTAAGGTCTACACGTTCTGAGTTCATTTTTGTTCTTCTTGAAATTTGGACAAGCTCATAGAGAGCTATCCTGATGAACTTAGCTTTGCCTATTTCTTTTACAAATTCACCTTACCACTTACCCAAAGTTTGATTGATCGTGAACTCCTTGTGCATGAATGAGTCTTATAGAATGGTAGCCATTTATGCCCATCGTTCTATTCTCCATATGATGGTAGTTTCGAAAAAAGGATAATTTTGACTTTAGTCGAGTCGTTTGACTTTTTCTCTTTGTTTGAATTGCACTTAGATGAACACTGAGGTAGAGGCCATCCAAAAATTCAGGGAATATGCCCTAATTATGTACTAAAATGTTGAGTGAAGAGATCTACATGAGGAGGCTAAGAAATGGACTGAGGACAAGATTGTTTTGACTTCTCATTTGGAGGCTAATTTGGTGGCTAAAGCTCAGCTAGAGAGGAAAATTGAGGGAGATAGGGGAGGGGGGGGGGCACAAAGGAAGAGCTCAACATGGGATAACTAAAGTTGGAAAGGGCCAAAGTTGCTGTGGTTATGAAAAGGTAGAGGCAGGAAAGTCTGAGCTGATGAAGTTTTACCCAGGGCAATCAATACAATAGAGGAAATGGAAGGCCTTTCTGCAGTGGATGCTTGATTAGAAGGTTGAGGTCATCAATTTTATAGGGATGAAAGCACTCCATTTTGACACTGACTTCCTCCACGAGGTATTGGATTGTTAGGAGGCTTTGCTAGAAAATATTGCTGGAGTTGGTATTTCATATGTGCCTCATGATGATGACCATGTTTTTGTTCTAGATGTTCTTCTAGCTCAACTGGACAACCTCACTGTCTCCCAAGATGATCTCTCCTTACTGCTTAGCTATTGATATCATTTATATTTTTGGCTTTTGTCATACTTTTTTCGTTTCTCATTGTTAAATCTACAATGAGTCAAATTTGAGAACCTTCTATAATTGACTGATTAGAACTTAGGTCTATTTGTTTTAGTTTATCTCCCACAATTCTTCATGGTGAATTTATCTGAGTGTTACAACACTTAACTCAGGAAATCTTTATTTTTCTACTGAGGTTTTGCATGAAAAATTGACCAATTATAAACTTACCTCAGGATAATGTAGCTAAGGCTTTGTGCATGTAAAGATCGAGCTTTTATCTAAGAGTTACAGTACTTATAACCTTAGATCATGGTGTTGAAGAGCAGGCTTTGTGCTACTGAAGAGCGGGCTTTTGTCTATATGTTGTAGTACTTACAACATTAGATCGTGCTGCTGAAGGACAGACTTTGTGTCACTGAAGAGCGGACCTTTTTTCTAAGTGTTGATACACTTACAACCTTAGATCATGCTATTGAAGAGTAGGCTTTGTGCCTTTGAAGAGCGGGCTTTTGTCTAACTGTTGTAGCACTTAAAATTTTAGATTGTGATGTTGAAGAGCAGGCTTTGTTCATGTAGAAGATAATGAATAGTAAGAATGGAAATCTAATGCATATGTTACGATATGTATATATGTAGATGATACGGTATTCGTACATGTCAATGATAATGTAGATGGTGCTGAATGCGTACTTTAAGAATACTAAAAATGATATCATGGTACGTTTAATAGTAATAATGTCTTTCTACTGTGGTATTCTTATACCAATAGTCTCCCATGTTACGAGGTCTATAGGTTACATTAATGATGTGAGGTCTTACAAGTTAGCCTTGCTGTTGCAAGGTCTTACAGATTCGTCTTAATAAGATGACTTCTGATAAGTTAACCTCATCGTTGCGAGGTCTTACGAACTCGCCTTAATAAGATAAGCTCCTATGAGTTAGCCTCGTCATTGTGAGTTCTTACGGACTCGCCTTAATAATATGAGGTCTTATGAGTTAGCATCGTAGTTGCGGGGTCTTACGGACTCGCCTCAATAAGATGAGAGAAGGTTCGCCTTGAACAATTGAAATATCGTAGTGTCTTTCGACAAAGGACAACCCAAGCGTAAGTATCTTGTTGAACACTCGTGTGCATTAATTAGCTTTTTCCCAACACATAGGCATATATCAGGGTATACTATGCTGACATCAATGTTGTTAATTTTCAAATCTGCAATAAGCTCAAGATCAATGTATCTACCCCCGACAACGAGTGTTGTTCTATTTTTCTTTGCTTTGATTGAAATTGTTTTTGAAATATCATTGTAGATCATCATTATTTTGTTTGTACGCAGGATATACATTCAAGAGGGTAAAATGATCTCCACTAATGTGACCAAATTGAGCTTTGATTTCATCTGGGAGTTTTGAGGTGGACTTATACTAAGATATTTAGGAGTACATTTCTTGTCATCTCTACTTTTACTGATAGTATTTTTGAGATATTCTACGCTCCAAAGGTATATGACAAGTGTGCCTTGTATATCTTCGAGCTTATAAGCGTCCTTTAATAGAATATTGATTATTTTTTAGGTTTCTCCTGGTTAGGGCTTGGGGATTCAAGGCTGAGTTTCTTGCAGCGAGGAAGACCTTCTAAAGTACAAGGTCATCGACCTCAAACTCTTTTTTGCGAACTTTTTGGTTTTAGTACTTTAACACTTCTCTATTCGTATACTAGTTTAGCTTGGCTTTGTTAATTTTTTTTTGTTTAAGATGTATACTCCTTTTGGTGTTTTGCCAAATTACAGGGTCAATGTTGATCTTGTGACCAATGACCTTTGGATTCATTTTTTTCATGGCTTTCATGATACCAAGTGAACACGTTTAAGTTCGAGCATATGAATTTCGAGAAGAATAGGTTTTATCTAGCTCTTTCACTAGTTCAGCTTATCTATTACATATTCTTACCCTAGGATCTAGTGGGCCGAGGTCAGAATCTACCTTGTAGACCTCGTTAGTGAATGTGGAGTAGATGGTGAAATATTTTCTTACTATTGTGGATGTGGTGTCTGCATTAAAGATGTCTGAGTCCTCTTCCCGAGCTTAATAATAAATTATCAGAGTTGACCTATCCGGTTAGGACTATTGCCTACTCTTTGAGGTCCCAAAATATTTTGGTATAGTGACTTGCCAACATATGGTATCGGTATTACTTACGTTGGTTAGGACCCATTAAGTTCTTTCTTAAGGAAAGAGATCTATGGAAGATCTCCTTGTCTCCCACTCTCATAAATACTCTTTCTAAAGGTTGTATTTAGAGGATCTTACTCTTGGAATCTTTCTGGATATGTGTGAGGTTACTTATCCTCTCTTCTTGTAAGGCCCTGACCCCCATGGATCGAAACGTCACTAGATTAACTTTACTTTGCCCGCAAAACGTATACTTAATAATTAACTATACCTTAAGAGGAAAGCATAAAAATTTAACTTAAGAATTTATTTCAAGAATTTTTTAATTCTAAATAACATCATTTCGTATTAAGGGATTATCTAATAATTTCTTAGAACTAAAGTCACATTATTGACGTGAAATTCNATAATATCTTTTCGTATTAATGTATTATATAATAATTTCTTAGACATGAAGTCACATTATTGAGATGAAATTATATTAAGAAAATGAAAAATAAATGTTGTTGCTTTTGTTTCTAACTCAGTGGCAATTTCAAAAATAAATTCGTCTGCATAACTATCGACCCTGAAACTTCATGAAATTTTATAGTAAAGTAGGAAATTCTTTATATTATGACATATCCAAAAATCAGCTTTTGTCGGCAACATATGTGGTATTGAAATATTTTTCAAAACCCCGCAGCGACTCGGTTTAGAAGTTAACCCATCGCAATTTACTTAAAATAGCATATAAAATTCTACAAAGGTTGGATCAATATTATTTTGACATTTTTTAGTAGCCAATCCATGAGGCTATCAAACGCCATTTGTTTTGTCCAAAAACTCTAAGTAACAATTGAGTTACAAATTTTTAAAGTCAAGGGCAGAAGCTAAAAACAGCAACACTACCCAGTGCAGTTTGCTTTATGGAACATAAAAAATTCTACCGACATCGGATTGACATAATTCAAAGTTTATTCAGTAGCTAATCTATGAAGCTATCAAACACCACTGATTTTTTCAAAAAATTTCAAGTAATGATTGAGTTATGAATTTTTGAATTTTAAGGCAAATGGTGAAAATTTAGAAAAACAGCAACACTAAATCGCTAACACTTTCTTTTGTGGTAAATGGTGACTTGTAAGTTAATTTCTATAACACATAACTAATTTTATACATAATTTATTCATAAAAATGTTCTTAGAATAGTTTCACATATGAAGTTCATAGAAATCAAATTAAAAAAAAACATAAATGTTGCATAATCAAATTAAAAACGTTAAGTCACCGGCATCTCCATAGCATGTTGCATCATCCTCTGCCATCATTCACGTCCCATGCATATCAAATAAACCTGTAGAAGGGGAATTAACCCATGAGTTTGGAACTCAATAGATATTATCGGTGTATTTCATTATCAAATTATAAATTTCAAACTGTAGATTCATACCGTCGCACGTAGAGCTGGCAAAATCCGATTTTATACCATTATCATAACACGTAGAGCCGTAGAATGATCATTTAAACTATAGTAGTGTCGAAGCACCATACCCGAAGGTGCCAATTCATTCAAACTTTTAACGAAAAATCATAATTTGATAGTATGAAGTTGGACAATGGTTGTTGCTTCCCAGATGAAACCGAAACTTTTAGAAATCTGCTCATTTCTTATGTTTTTTTCTTTCCTTTTGAAAATCTTTTTACTTGATCAAAGTGTGCACTTTTTCTTTGTGAAACTTGTATACAATTACATTTCATAATGCCATAATTGTGTATAATGCCATATAACCTACCAATTTATGAGATTAATTATCTTGACTATTCAACCAAAGTTTTGAAACGTGTGTGACTTAGTGCTTTGAAATTATTTTATGTGTGTGTATATTTGTCATCATTCATTTTTTTGGTACCTATACTTTATTAATTTAATCAAATAAAGGAACAGCATAACCTCAATTAGAACTTAATAAACTCTATTTTACTTATAGTTCGGTCCTTTTGAAAAATAACATGTACACAAATCAAATTTTAAAAATATTTACTATACATAAAATAAAATTTCACTGTTGGGTCCAATCTTTGGGAAAACATTAAATTCTATCCCACTTCATTTAAAAATTTCTATATTTTTATAGAAATTATGCATGATTGCTTGTGAACCTCCAAGATATTCAAATTATTTAAGACATATAGAACTAGTATTAGGCTTTTCATTTCTTATGTGGGCCGAGCTTAAGGTTCGTCTATGGGCTAGACTTGTGGTGCTAGATCATCACATGAAAAAAAATATATATATGAGCCTAATTTCATTTTATTTTTCGGGCTTCTACACTTCTTTCCTTCCTTCTTTTCGACATAGGTCTTTTGTCTGACCTCATTTTCTTTGGTTGAGCTGCAATGTTGACCTCTACTTTTTCTTCTTCTTGTTTTGAGGTTGCCTATTTTGCCGTTATAAACTTTTCAACTCAGTTAAAAGTTTGTCGTAGGTTCTAGGTCCGTCTTTTTACAGGACCACTAAAATCTTTTATTGGTCCTTAGCCCGACAAGGTGGCGATGAGGATAGTATCATCTAAAATCTTTTTTGCTTCTATAATTTGCTTGTTGAACTTGTTGAGGTAACTTTTAGTGGCTCACTTTGTCCTTATTTTATGGTCATCAACCATTTTTTAGGCGTGGTCCTAGCCTCAGAGCTAATGAATTGATCTAGGAAGGCTATAGTTAGGTTGGTCAAATCGATGACAGCTCTGAACCATCTTAGGGCTTTGTCTTTTAAAGATAAAGGAAAGATCAGCACATAATGGTATCATTGGCTTCTTTCAGCTCCATCCATGATGTATACTCGTACAAATAACTGATAGGATCTCATTTTTCCTTGTATTTGGTGAGCTGGGCATTTTTAGCTTATATGGAAGATGTTCAGCAAATATGTCCTCAATAAAGGAAAAAAGGCGGTTGGTAAAGTACTTCTCCATTACTTTGTTGTGCAAAGATTTCATGTTAGCTATTCACTTCCTTAGGGGGCTTAGCTCATGCTCATCGTCCATTTCTTTAGTGAGCTTGTTTTGAATGTGGCTAGGTTGTTCACTTTTTGGGAAAAGTGACGTTGTGTCTCTAGCCTATTAAAAATGTTCCTAGCTCTTCTAGAGGTTCATTTTTCTCGAGGTAGAGGACTCCTTCAAACACGAGGTTGTCTATTTCTTCCCCATACGAAAGATTCCACCTCAGTATCATAAGGGCAGTCAAGACTTGGACCAACCTGGGTGGGAATTCATTCTGCTCGAGGTAGATGACTCCTTCAAATAGAAGGTCACCCATTTCTTCTCCATACAAGGGATTTTACCTTGATATCGGTCACTGGGATAATAGTGGTCTTTTGTTTTTGCTTTATTCTTTATATAGTATCCATGAGGCATCTGACTGCCTTTCTTATGGCAGAAAGTTGGGGGTGTTCAACTTCAGTGAAACTGTTCTACCCTCGATATTTTTTGGGAAAACTTGTATCATCAGGATGGATACATAAATGGCTTTTTGATGTTGGTCTATGGCTCATGACCTTGTTTGGATAAGCTAATTCTGATTTTTTAGGAAATTTCGAGATATGTAGGCTATACTCATGAGGGCCGTTTCTCTATTGCCAAACTGTTAACGTAAAAAAATGACTAGGTCGATTTTTATCAACTTAAATGATAATTTGTAAGAATTATATTGCTAAAATAGTAAAAAAA
>CAIGRB010100646.1:5266-30213 GCA_903798255.1 Fraxinus quadrangulata
ATTTCATAACTAAGAGATTAAGTTTCACCAATATCAAATTTAAGAAACTAAGTTTAAAATTTTAAATCTTATAATAGGTCACAAATCACAATTTTCATGTCACAAATTGTTTTACGGGCACAATTTCAAAATTTTATAGATCACAATTTGTTCACCGGTCACAAATCAAAAATTGAAATTTCACAAATTATTTTACAGTCACAAATCAGAAATTTTATAGGTCACAATTCAAATATTTTATAAGTCACAATTTGTTCATCAGTCACCAATAAAAATTTATACGTCACAATTTATTTATTGATCACAAATCACAAATATTATAAGTTACAACTTAGATGACAATTACAAATTATCAGTCACAAATTAACAATTTTTTAGCTCACACATTTTTTTTTTATCACAATTTATCTTTTTCATTTGTTGAATATTATTTATCTGTCATAGATTGATAAATTTAATGGTCATAAACAACCAAATAATACGTGACCAACAACAGCACTTGTGACCACCACCTCACCACTGCCACCAACATCATGGCAATCAAAACCCCATCGCTGAAACCACCACAACCACCTTTCGACAGCAAACAGTCCTGCCACCACCATCATCACCGCCACTGCCACCGTCACCTTCGATCACCACCACCGCAGTCAATATCACAAGGAACACTACCCAAATACCATTAAAAAATCAAATCCAAAATAATTAGTCACTGCCACGACCGCCACCACCACCACAACTACAAACACTGTGACCATCTGCACACCACCACTAACTACCCCAAAAACTTCGACACCCAAAAGTTTATATCTTCCACACATTTTCCACCACTAGCAACGACTCTTCCGCCCAAAACCATCGCCGCCCAAAATCAACACCACTATCGTCACCTAAAAACTACACAACTAGGATTGTGACCATCACAGCCTCCACCACCACCGCAACCACTACATGCCCACCAACAACAACTGTACGCAACCAACAGAACTTACTGTAGATCGCGACCAGATTTTCCCAAATCGAGACCATAAAAACTCACAAAATCAAACAAATATCTAGCAGCGGCAACGCTAGCCCATCATTCATCGCTGTAGCAGCGGCGCTCAAGCATTTCGCAGCAACATCGTCGCTGAGCGCATTGCACAGCAGTCGTTGTTACAGTGTCTCACATCGACAGTGCGTCGGTGACGACGTCGCACTGCGGTGACGACGTCGCACTGCAGCGACGTTAGAGAGAATATAAAAATTATTTAGGTTTTGGATGGGGCAGTTATTAATTTGATTTTGTAATATAATTATTAATAATCAAATTTTGAATTAATATCTGATTTTTGAATAAACAAACTTTAAATCTGATTTTTGAAATTGAATCTTAAAAAATCTGGTTGGTTGCAATTTCCACTTAACACAACCTATATATGTTAAAGCCTCATAAATTAAGTACTAATAAAAAAATTAATCGACTTCTTATCTTAATTTATTCAGATTATCTTATGATGTAGCTAATATGTGATATTGTTTAGGATTTAATTAAAGATCAATCACCTAATTAATAGTACCAACTAAATTTTGTGTATTGACAGACCTAGCGACTTATATTTCTCTCGGAAGCCGTAAAGGAGATAGTATGCTTCTAATTTAGTGCTTTTTAAACTTTTATTCATCTCTTCTTATGCAGGTCTTGAGGCAAGGCTGTCACGTCCTCCTAACACTTGTACCTCACATTCGTATAAATAAAGAGAATCAGGAGATTCGACCCCAACATTAGGCCTAAGTAGAGACTTAAAATTATCGTCTAGACTTCAAAGGTATTTCGAGTAAAAAAAAAAGTTGATTAACATATTTTACCACGAGTATTTTGAGATCCTAGTTGACTATTAAGCAAGTAATTATTTACTCTTTTTAGAATTTCTCGTGGCAATTAAAAGACAATCTAAGTTATTGGTAACGTAATTCATCTATAGGTCTATAATCTAAAAATTTGAAAATTGACTCGAAAAAGATAAAAGGACGTGATCAAACTAGTGAGTTTCTAATTCTTCTAATCGAATTTGTCAATCTGGTCCCATTCTTATAACCTTGTAATCACATGAAATCAATCTCGATGAAATATAATTACTCAACTTTTAAGTCTCATAACAAGTAAAATTTCTTTCAATTTGTGAGTAGTTGATATATAGTCAAACTCAATCAAAAAATTGTTTCTAGTCAAGATCACACTATTGTACATAAAAATGATATATAAAATGATGTTGAGGGAAAAGATTGGATGAAAAGTTAAATTGACAAATAATAGAGTGTCATAACATTATGTAAAATTCCTTACGTAAACATTTATAAATATGTAGCAAGATCCTTCTAGTTAATACTACTGTTGATCCACCCCACCCCACCCCAAGTCATCCCCACCCGAACACAACAAACACTATAAATATGCCCTGTTAGCATTAGTTCCTGTTTTATCACTGAGCCCTGTTTTTCTGATATTCGCAGTGAATTCAATTCACTTCTCTCCTTTGAACAAAAGGAATATATATTGAAATATTACATTCTGCGCCCACCCCACCCCATCCCTCTCTCTTTGTGTGTGTCTCTCAAGGTTTTTCTTGAAGAAATGAATGCTGATTGATCAGTCCCGTAGTCTTCGCTCTTTCACATCTAGATTCAAAGAAAAAAATATAACTCATTCATTTTATTCATTCTCACAAGTGGCTAAGAATTTCTCTTAATCCACTCCACCTCTTTCGGAATTCACCACGTATTAGATTGAATCTCTCATCTGGATATATTAGTAGATATAGATTTATCCCTAAAATTTCTGTCAAGTTCCCTTTTTTTTTTTTTTTTTTGCATCAACAAGACGTTGTTTTGATCACATGGTTCTCCTCAATTCTTGCTCTTTCTCATATTCTGAATCTTTGAAGTAGTAAAGATTTCAAGATTCAACAAAAAAAAAAAATAGTTACAGTTGGATAAGTAGTTAGTTACATACTTATACACTGCCATGGATTATTCAAGGGAAATAGAGGGGAAAAGGGTGCATGATCCCTACTGTAACTGGCCTAATGACAAGATTTCGAGGTCTCAACGACGCGTATGGGTACCTGGGCCGGTTATTGTGGGGGCCGGGCCTTCCGGCCTTGCTGCGGCAGCTTGTTTGAAGGAAAAAGGTGTACCGAGTCTTCTTTTAGAGAGATCTAATTGTATAGCATCTTTATGGCAGCTCAAAACTTATGATCGGCTTAGGCTTCATTTGCCTAAGGAATTCTGCGAGCTTCCTTTGATGCCATTCCCGCAAGAATTTCCGACGTACCCTACTAAACAGCAGTTCATTCACTACTTGGAATCATATGCTAAAAAGTTCGACATTAGGCCTGTTTTCAACCAGACAGTTTTGTGTGCAGAGTATGATCAGAATCTCGGGTTTTGGCGAGTACGCGCAGCGGGGCTTAAGGACGAGGAGACCGAGTACGTCTGCCGGTGGCTGATTGTGGCTACCGGAGAAAATGCAGCGGAGGTGGTTCCGCAGATTGAAGGAATGGATGAATTTGGAGGGATTATATTGCACACAAGCGGGTATAAGAGTGGAGGTGTGTTTAAAGGGAAGAAAATATTGGTAGTTGGCTGTGGAAATTCTGGAATGGAAGTATGTTTGGATCTATGCAATCATGACGCCAGCCCTTCTCTTGTGGTCAGAAATGCAGTAAGAATACCTTCAAAACCATTTCAACTTATATTTTATTCCTTATAAGAGCTTTGGATTTTCACTTTTAAGTAAGAAAAAAGTTACTTATTCCAGACTTTCTTTGAGTTTCAAATTGAATCAAGAAACTTTATATTTCTGTATATTAATGAATATGAAAAGTGTATGTAACCTTTATGTTTAAGCTTTGCTTCTTGGCAAAAAAATTACAATTTCTGAAAAGTAAGCAAAACCCTAATTCAAGCTTTTAAACCATAGTCCAAAGAGATCTTGCAAAAGAAATAAAGATCTTCGTTTTCTTGTCTATGTTCCAACTGTTTTGATTTGCCAATTCAAGTTCCAGCAGTTTTTATTATATACAGATATTTGTTTCACTTTCTTGGGATAATCAAGCATGCGCAATGAAAGCTTGGTTTAAAAAGTTTTAAGATTTCATTTCATAATCAAAATAATATTTTTAAAGAAAAAATGTAAAGTAATCCCTTTATCATATGGAGTTTAGGAATGGTAGAGTTAGTGATCATATAATTTTTATTTTTATTCCAATCAATTTCATCTTTTATACTTTATTTCTGTCAGTCCCATCTTCAGGTTTAACTTTTTATATGACCCCTTTTTTGTGCTTTCGAAAATTTGTTGATGCTATTAGGTGCATATTTTACCACGAGAAATGCTGGGGAGATCAACTTTCGGGCTGTCCATGTGGTTACTCAAGTGGCTGCCAATGCGTCTTGTCGATCGGTTCCTATTAGTCGTGTCCTGGCTTATACTCGGGGACACAGGACGGTTTGGCCTCGACCGGCCTAACATTGGCCCTCTCGAGTTAAAGAATCTATCAGGGAAAACACCGGTTTTGGACGTCGGAACCCTTGCCAAGATCAAAAGTGGAGACATCAAGGTACTATAATTTGTCCATCTGCGCAATTTGCAAAATAACTTCACTTTTATTCATTGTGCCATCACCTTTTACAGTGTTTAATTTGTTGTATCCAACGATTTTAGCCTTTATCAATGATTGCATTGCTTTGTTAAATGACATTTCCTGTGAGACATAAATCACCATATTTGTCCAAACAATTACAAGAAATTTTAATAAAAAAATGATGATTTTTTTGTTGAGTTCATGCACTTCAAATTGATTCCTTTATAATAACTTGTGCCACCCTTGTGTCTGGTCTTCTTAGGTTAAAACCCATTCTTATTGAAAGAATCAAGTAGATGTTAATTATATACTATTCAGTATTGTCTAATATACGTCACCAAATATTATATAGACGTGTACCGCTAATAAGAACATTTTCAACAATATGATTTCTATAAATATTGACCACTTGAGAGTATTTTTCTTTCCTGTTTTACAATGTATGAATATCAAATTATTTTCCTGAAATACTGAATTGGCTGCCATGTTTACAGGTATGTCAAAGCATTAAGAGATTAAGGCATCAATCTGTGGAATTTGTAGATGGAAAATCAGAAATTTTTGATGCAATTATCTTAGCAACTGGATACAAAAGTAACGTACCATCTTGGCTAAAGGTATATATCCCCCTTTTTTTTTAATATACATAGCATTCTGTGTGTATATTTGGCACGTGTCATTGGACCGAACTAGACTCAATAGTATGACTGAAACAATTGAAAGCTTTCAGTCTTCCGTGCCAAACATATAATTTGAGAGAACTAAAATAGGACCATGTTTGGCCCCTTTTTTCATCAGGAAAGAGAGATGTTTTCGGACAAAGATGGGCTACCAAAAAGACCATTTCCAAATGGCTGGAAAGGAGAATGTGGGCTATATGCAGTAGGTTTTACCAAACGCGGCCTTCTTGGAGCATCAATGGATGCTAAGAACATTGCACAAGACATTGAAACTTGTTGGAAAGCAAATGCAAAGCATTTTTCAGCCACATTAATTAATTAATGTAATTATAGCTTAATTTTGATTTGTGCTTATATTAATTAGTTAAACGTTATAGGTTTGACTAGTTAGAAAGAAGCAACACTGATTGATGGAGAACTTTTTGTTGGTACCATTGGCGCTAAAGTTGGTACCAATAAGAAACTCCACCAATTGAGGAAAAAGGCGTGACAGAATTTTTTTTTTTTTTTTGAAAAGCAGTAGGTATAAGATGGATCCCCTTTTTGAATGGAAATTAGAATTAGGGTTGGTGGTTTTTAATTTTGTGGGGGACCTCAAATGATCACTTTAGTGTATACATCTTGTAAATTGCCCGATTTTCTCTAATTATTAGGTATGATTCTGTCGAGTTACGAGTGAATTCTTGAATATATACAGGTATTATCTATTCATCTTCGGTCGAACATCTTGCACTGCCTAGTAAAGTAATGTACGGTACCCATTCGACCATGTATACAAAATTAGATGTAGCATAAACTTAATTACCAAAATTGAGTTTGTCTAAGTTGATCGTTCATGTCTAATATTTACAAAGGGATTATTGGGCTCAAAACACCCATTTCTCCTTTTTTTTTTTTTTAAATTGATTTTTAGATATGTAGGAATTTGGGAATGCATGGAAGTGACTTCAGAAATGGGGAAATTAATTAAACCATGATTGTGTAACTTCCGTATCAAATTTCTATATGACCACGTATCATTAAGTGCAATTTTAATGCCTCTCTGCCAATATGGATGTGAAATCATTACATACCAAGTAGTAGATAGGACCACTAAAATTAAACAAGATTGGGATTGCGAAATTTTTTTTAAAAAAAAGCATATTTGACTTTTATATCGTCTTTGACTTTCTCGAGAATTTGTGTCAAATCCCACGTCTCCTAAGCATAAGTGCTTAGTTTATGCTAAGTATCATGCTTAGGTAGGAAGCAAATTATCCACTAATACAGTATGGCATCTAAATACGGTGCTTAAAAGATCATTACTCTATATATATAAACTTTGTAAGTAATCTAGGGCTCGCCATTTTGGGTGTCGAGTGCAAGAGGCCAAGCATTCTTAGGCATCCCGGCTTAGAATCTTTTTTTTTTTTTTTAACTTTAAGAGTAATATTTCTCACTTTTTTAAAAATAAATATCATTTTTTAGCGAGTAGATAAGCATTGTCTCAATTGATACATATTGGGCTTGACTTATTATTAATTAACCAATTTTGTCAGCTCAATTTTTTCGTCCCACTCAACGTAGAAAATAAGGAAGAAAAAGAAGAAATTGTACTCTATTAACTGTTTTATATAAGAACATCCAATCTTTCAAGCACATTCAATTTTTCGATTTAACATTAAGAAAGTTTTATTTCATCCTATATCACGTGTTAATAGTATATAATTTCATTAATATGCATTCAAATAATAAGAGACGGCTGAAATACTTAGGGGGTTTAGGAAAAATTTTGTAGGAGCCATTTTTTTAAATGAAAAATAGAATAAAGACCACTAACAATAAATTTCGTCTTTGATATTCATGAAGATTATTTTGACGAAAATCAATAATTCTAAGCGATTTTTGATTGAATAATCAACTTTAACATCATCGGTCACGCACCTTTGTCAATAATTACGAATAATCAACTTTGACATCATCGGTTATGCACCTTTGTCAATAATTACCAACGAAAATATTGTTGATGATGCAGTCAGCAATAACAACGGTGCTTTGATGGTTTATCTCCAATAAATAAGTTGTTGAAGTCACCTATGGAAGTTTATTTTTCTATATTTTTTCTTTTTTAATAAGTTATTGACGATAACATAATCGTGCATGTCATAATATTTAATATTTATGTTTTTATTATATGGACAAACTTTCTTTAGATAAATTAAATTTATGAATATATTTATATTTTTAATATTACACCAAAAAATTCGTTGTAATCTTAGCCCCTGTTTGATTTAGCTAAAAAGCATATTTTTAGTAAATTTTGATAAACATTGATAAATATTTGATCGAAAATTGATTAAAGCTGTGGATTCCATAAGTATTTTATTGAAAATAAATTTGAGAAAATGAGTTTTAGAAAATAGAGGAAAATAGTGGCTTTGATTAATTTTTTGCTTTTGTTTAATTACTGGCATAAATCTCTTTTATTATTTTATTCAATTAAACACCAAACATTATCTATATATCATATTTATTACTATTTTTTAAATTCATGGCCAAAAAAAATCTTTGTTGATTTTTAATAAATATTTAGAGGTGAACACAATTCAGTTTGAACAGTTTGAAATAAATTTTCATACCAAACCATTTAAAGCGATTTGAAAATTTTCCAAATCAAATCAAACCACTTCGATTTCTAAATCAAACCAATTCAAACCATTTTTTTCGGTTTGGTTCAATTTAAGACCACGGTTTAACAAAAAAAAATTTAATATACACCGAATAAATTAAACCATAAATATTAGTCTATAGTTTCACACTAAAACATAAATTGTATCATTAAAAAAATTATAAATCAAAGTTATATAATTATAATCATTATAATAACATGATAGATATATTTTAAACTCTTAGTCGATAATATTTGGCGCATATGCAATTATAATACACGATTCATTATCTCCATAAGGATAAGACTATAGTATAAGAATTCATTGATTATAATTAAATGATAAAAAATAACTAATAATAAAGTATGAATAAATAGATCAAATACGATAATACCTAGCTATTGTAACTTGTGAATCATCAAATACTTCTACTTCATCCAAATATTGACGAATTACTATAGATTTATTGTCATTATACAACCAATTTTAAGAGCAAATCATTGCCTCAACCTTATTTGCACTTAATGAACTCCTAAATAAATAAAGAATTCAACCACTAATAAAGAACGTAGACTCAAAAATAATCGTAAATATCTGAATAGTTAACATATTTTTAGCAATTTAAAAGACAATCTTTTATTTATTTGCATTCAATTTTCACCAAAGTAATACGTCGAAAAGTTTATTGGTCAAATTTTCAAAACTATCATTTAAGTAATACACCAAATCATTCTAGTAATTAACAGTAAAATTAGAAAATGTAAACAAGCAATTGAGTGATTTGACCAGAAATTGAGATGTAAATAAACAAAAAAAAAAAAAAATCGTTTTCACCTAAAAATTTAAGGGAACTCAACAATAATTAGAACAAAACAACATAACTACCAATAAAAACATAGCATTAAAAAAAAAAAAAAAAAAGGGGTAAACTGGCTTGAAAATTTAGGCAAAATTCAAGAAAATGATATGTAGAAGGAAATAAAATGTGTGAGTTTGAGTTAAAATTTAGATTTAATCGTCTACTGAATTGTAATGGATGGTCATAAATATGGTTTAGGAGTAGTTGTTCAACACTACCCATTATGAGATTCTTATATTCACAGTTGTGATGACTAATGAGTGCTTAGATTATGATTTAATTAATTAATTAACATGTATAATTGTCTATTTAGGTATTGAATTTAATTGAATTTTGTCTAATATGGGTGTATCTTTTAAATCAAAACTTGTTTAATTTTAATTCGGTTAGATAAATTTAGACTAATTTATTTTCAGATTTTTTCTTAAACGGTTTGATGGTTTAAAACGGCTTGCAAATATTAAACATAAATCAAACCACTTCAAAGCAGTTGCACAAAATGCTTAACTTGTTTTCAACGTTTCTTATAAGTGTGGGTAAGGCATCTATCAAATGTTTAGCTTGTGAATTAAACATAAACTTCGTGTGCTATTTTCTGCTGAATTTTGATATTGCAACTTCAATGAAACTCATTATGATCGTTATTTTAGATCCCAAATAATTTCCTTTAAAAAAAAAAACAATTTGAGCTAAAAATGCAAAGCTATTAATCGAATTGAACCAAATCAATTTGGTTTGGATAGGTTTGGTTTGGTTTAAGAGCCAGAATGATTTTGGTTTGGATTGAAGTTCAACCAAACCGACTAATTTGATTTTGCTTTCAATTTCGGGTTGAGGTCAAAACCTACCTAAACCAAACCGCATCTAGACCTAAAGCAATTATGATATTTATTCAAAGAAATAATCTGTGCAACCGTCGATATGCTTTTTAGAGAGGACAATATTGGAAGGTTGGTCATTTATGTTGAGGTTAAAATTTAATTAGAGCATTTATCAAATTTCAAAAGTAATTATCTTTAAGCTAATTGCTTGGCCCTTAAGTATTTAAAATTTAATCAAAATTGTATAATTGTTTGTGTTGCACCCTACTATGCACATTTATAGTTGTTGAACCTCTCATCTAAAATATATAGAATTGTTCACCATGTGTTATATTTGACTACATAACTGTTGTGCGATTAAATTTTGTCGTCACCCATATTCATGATGTTGACCTATGGTCAAATCTTATATTTTGATTATAACAAACAAAATATATTTATCTCTAATGTTTATATCTGAATTTTCAAAATATTACATGTTGCTGACTTAATCAAATTGGAGACAATGGACGAAAAGTTGTCGATCAATAAAGCTCAAAATAAAAATCGATCAAGCACTCACGCCAAAACAAACAGAGACAAACTTTGCATCATTTCAAAATCAAGCAACAAATCGAGCATTCACGCCAAATTTATCGAAGACATTGGAACTAGATATTTTTAGCTCATTTGTAAAAGTAAAGCACTTTAATTCTTAGCAATGACACATTAAAAGTTCAAGTGATGACTTTCGTATGCACAATAAATATTCACTTCATTAAAACGTTTGCACAAAAAATTATTTTCTAAAGGTAAGATTTTCAACTTAATTTTGAAAACTATTAAACGTCACTTACCTTGAGAAATCTAGTAAAAATGTCATGCAAAAATCTACTAGCTGCAAACAAAACAAAAAATATGGCCCAGAAATATTCTGGCCATTCGGACGTTCGGATGGCGATCAGACTTTCGGTTCGCCAGCAACGGTAGAAAATTCGACCGTTCTGACTGATTTTCAACAGCTACTTTTTGGGTCGTCCGATACTGTTTCGGACGTTCGAATGTGTCATCCGGTTAGGCAGAAAAATTGGCGTTTCTCAGTCCAATAAATTTGTCATTCATTAAAAAAAGAAACATTAAAGTGAAATTCTCTTGAGCAAAGTAGTATTGATTTCCCATCATATTTATTATCGAATCATTTTGTTTGGAAAAACTTTTGATTAAATCAATTCTTGAAAATCATTCAATACAATAAAGTTGTTTTTCTAAACCTAACACTTGAGCTTCGCTCAGTGCAATCCATTAAAGTGATAGATTATTTCTCTCTTAATACGTAATTGTGATCATATCATATATTAAGAAAGAAGTTTTCTATTTGTAAATTCAATTCTCTTTAAACTTGTGAGTCGTCTTGAGGTCCTGAAAAGCTTAACGTTGTAAAAGGATCGGTTCTCCTTACTTGTAAGTCACCGGAAGCTTTGTAAAAAGTTGGATTGCACCACAAGTCAATCAACATAATGAAATTGGTCTTGTTCGTGACGGAGAGTTTGGCAACGGAGCACGTAGATTATTGCATTAGATCGAACCTCTATAATTATATCGTTTACACTTTCTATCCCTCTTTACTTGTTGGCTTCCCCTTTGTGGCGACAGTTCCCATTTTTTGAAGGAGAACGAGCAGACATCGAACGATTAATTACTATTTCTTGTTATCGTGGAATACGTCATCAAGATGGATCGCCCTTACGCGGTCAACGCACTCATACTAATGCTAGACGATTAATTTCTATTTCTTGTTATCGTGGTACCCAAAAAAATGACACGGAAATTGTTCTTAGATAGCGAATGTTCAAAACACGTGACCAGAGATAGAACTTTACTATCAAATTTTTTAAAAAAATGTTGGAAGCCATGTCACATTTGGAGACAATGCAAAAGGAAAATCATCGAAATTGAAAACATTGGTAATCATCTCTCTCCTTCCGTGGAAAATGTATTATTGGTAGATAACCTTAAACACAATTTACTTAGTATAAGTCAATTATGTGATAAAGACTACCACATTACATTCGTTTCTTCTAAATGTCCTATTAATGATACTACATCTAAATAGGTATTGTTTATAGGAAGTCGAAGCAAATATGTTTATATCGTAAATATCAATTTTGAAAACGATGAAAAATGCCTAGTTCGTTTGAAAGAGGATACTTGGCTATGGTATAGAAGACTAGGTCATGTTGGGCTTTGTCGAAGGATTACCAAATTTGAAATTTGAAAAAAGATAAAATTTACGATGCATGTCAATTTGATAAATAAGTAAAAAGTTTATTTAAACCCAAATTATACTCATCTACTACAAAATCATTAAAACTTCTCCACATGGATCTTTTTGCACCATCTAGAATTGCTAGTTTAGGTGTAAACATTATGTTTTTGTAATTGTTGATGATTTTTCTAGATTCACTTAGGTCATATTTTTTTAGTCTAAAAATTGAGGCCCTAAAAAAATTTAAGCATTTTTTTGTAAAAAAGTCCAAAACGAAAAAGGTTATACCATTACAACTATTAAAAGTGACCATGGTGGAGAATTCGATAATGTTGCTTTTGATAATTTTTGCAATGAAAAGGAATATAAACATAAATTCATGGCTTCTAGAACTTCTCAACAAAATGGTATAGTAGAAAGGAAGAATTGTACATTACAAGAGATGACTATAACTATGCTTAACGAAAATAACTTACCAAAATACTTTTGAGTTGAAGCCGTTAATACTGCTTGTTACATTGTAAATAGAGTCTGGTTAGTCGCAAGAAAATCAAAACTCCATACGAGATTTGAAAAAATAGAATTCTTAATATTAGGTACTTTAAAGTTTTCGGTTGCAAATGTTTCATTTTGAATACAAAAGATAATTTGGAAAAATTTGATTCAAAATCCGTATTGCTATTTTCTTAGGATATTTATCGACTAACAAATCTTATAGAATATTTAACAAAAGAACTCTAGTCGTTGAAAAATTCATGCACGTCACATTTGATGAGACTAACTCACTTGGTCGTGAGAAATGTATTGATGATGATGTAGGTTTGGAAGCTTCATTCGAACAAATTAACATTTAAGATCAAAATAAGGAAGTGCTTAACGAAGAACAAATGAAGGAGCCCCATGTTCAAGAGAGTGAAGAAAAATCAACCGAGAATCAAAGTGATCCTCCACTACCAAATGAATGGAAATTTGTTTCATCTTATCCAAAGGAATTCATAATAGGTGATCCATCCAAATGTATCACCACTAGAACCTCCCTTAGAAATCATCTAGAAAGTAGTGCATTCATTTCTCAAATTGAACTCAAAAATTTCAAAGAAGTCGAATTTGATGAATTTTGGATACTAGCAATGCAAGAAGAACTAAATCAATTTGAAAGAAATCATGTTTGAGATTTAGTTGTTAGACCAAATGATCAAATCGTAATTGGTACAAAATGAATTTTTAGAAATAAACAGGATGAAAATGAAACAATTGTATATAACAATTGGAAAAGCAGATACCACTCTTTTCGTTAAAACTCATAAGAACGATATGATCATTGTTCAAATCTATATTGATGATATTATATTTGGTGCTACTAATATTCATCATTGTGAAAAATTCTCTAAATATATGTGCATGAAATTTGAAATGAGCATGATGGGGGAACTTAAATTCTTCCTTAGTCTCCAAATTAAGCAAACTTGTGATGGAATTTTCATCAATCAAATTGAGCACATCTTGGATATGCTCAAAAAATTTGACATGGATGATTTGAAACCAATGAACACCCCTATGAGCTCGTCCATAAAATTGGACAAAGACAATTAACTACGTCTGTTGATATAATAAAACATTGAGGTATGATCAGATCACTTCTTTACTTAACTGCAATTAGACCCGACATTGTGTTTGGTGTATGTCTACGTGCTAGATTTCAATCTAATCCTAAATAATCACATCTTAAGGTCGTAAAACGAATCTTTAGATATCTTTGAGGCACTAAAACTTTGGGCTTTCGTATCGTAAGGGCACTCACATTGATCTACTTAGCTATTCGGATGCCGATTGGGCGGATGCACAATTGATCGAAAAAGCACTAGCACGACATGTCATTTTCTAGGATTTGTACTTGTATCATGGTTTAACAAGAAACAAAACTCTGTTACACTATCTACCGTCGAAGTCGAATATATCTCGACCGCAAATTATTGTGCACAAGTTCTATGGATGAAACAAACTCTTAGTGATTATCACTTATCCTTTGATCATACCCTCATCATGTGTGAAAACACTAGTGTTATTAACTTATCTAAAAATTCCATTTTGCACTCTAGAACGAAACATATTAAAATTCGACATCACTTCTTAAAAAACCATGCTCAAAAGGGTGATATTGTGCTAGAATTCGTAAACACGGAAATTCAATTGGCCGATATTCTCACAAAACCTCTAGCTCTTGATCATTTTCACATTTTAGAAGAGATTTAGGCATAATTGATGAATTTGAAATATATGATTGAAACTACATACTCTTGTATGTTTTTATCTTAATTCATGTACATCATATTTTTACCATAAAAAAAATCATCCGAATGTCGAATCGGACGTCCAGATTGAACGGGATCGTCCGGATGGCTGAATCGGATGTCCGATTAAGCGTCTTGCTAGTTTTTTAAATCGTGAAAAACGACTTTCATCTTTCAATTTTTCACCATTTCTCTCCCTAAATCTCTTTTCTATCACTCAAATCTTCCCTTCAAATCATCAATTACCCCTTAATCTCAAAAATCCATTACTTTTACATTCCTATTTCTCAAGAAATCTTCAATTTCATCTCCTATACTCCATTTTTGTTCCAAAATATCTAACCCTAGTTTCTCCACACTCATCGACAATTTTCAACTATGGCAAGCTCTAAACGGTCAGGTAAAAGGCTCAAAAGCACGGTGAGGCGCACTTCACCTTCTTCATCCGATGATAAGTTTGCTTAAAACTCAAGGTGCCGGTCAACCAATTAGAAAAATCACCTATTTTAATTCGTAAAAACGTTGATTTTGCCTACTTTACCTTTGAAGCACCCACATTTCATATTGAGGAACTTTTTGAAAATATGGAATAGATTTCCATTGCAATATTAGAAGAGCATGCATACTCATTACTTATGCAAGAATTTTACAATAGTATATCGATTGCACGTTCAAATGATCATGTTTTAATAAAAATAAACATGTTATTATAAACAAAGCACTCATTCGTAACATCTTGGAACTTGAAGAGTGTGAAACACAAATTTTTCTACAAAAGGCACATCCCATGCTCGATGGCTATGTCCCGACCAAGGCTTGTCGTCGCGTCATCGGGTTTTTTTTTGAAAATATCACCAAAGTCGGTGCACATCAATTATCTATTCAATACAAAGTTTTACGCAACATTATTACAAATGTTATCCTACCCTGAAAAGGTCATTGAGATGAAGTAAGCTTATTTGATCTCTTCATTCTTGATTCTTTTCTTGTCGATAGGAAACTTGATTTTCCAACCATTGCATTAGGACTCATGAAGCTTGTCCATTCGTCACGAAATGTTAAAGCTTACCATATGACATGCTTCTCACAAAGATTTTCAAACACTTTCACGTCTCAGTAGTTAATAAAACATTTGTCCAACTTAAACCTACAGACACTATCAACATCAAAACACTTAAACGCATGAAAATCATTCGTAACATCTTGGAACTTGAAGAGTGTGAAACAAAAATTTTTCTACACAAGGAACATCCCATGCTCGACAGCTATACCCTTACCGAGGATTGTCGTCGCGTCACCTAGAACATTTTTGAAAATATCACCAAAATTAGTGCACATCAATTGTCTCTTCAATGCAAAGTTTTACACAATATTATTGCAAATGTTATCATTCCCTGAAAAAGGTCATCGAGATTATGTGAGTTCATTTGATCTCTTCCTTCTCGATTCCTTTCTTGTCGGTAAGAAACTTGATTTTCCAACTATTTCATTAGGGCTCATGAATTTGTCTGTTCATCACGAAATGTTAAAGATTTACCATATGTCATACTTCACACAAAGATTTTCAAACACTTTCACGTCTCATTAGATAATGAAACATTTGTCTAACTTAAACCCATCGACACTATCAACATCAAAAAACTTAAACGCATAAACATCACCAAAGAACAGGTTAATGGGTAGCACATACCAGGGGATTCAACCCCACCTCGGGTCCTACAACTATACCTTTTGAGGGTGACGATAAAGGTGACAATGATGACGTACATGAAGCTCATGTTCCTTCTCACGACATTTCAGGGTCCAACATCTCTAATTCTTCGAGCAATGACTTCACATTCACCGATATTCAGTACAACATTTTGAATGGACGCATTGACTTTCTCACATCCGCAGTTGATGATCTTGACGGAATGCTCTATCGGGTACTCGCTCAACAGGAAGCCATTCAAGCTCAACGGACAGCGATGCAGGATCAACAGAATGCCTTCTACGCACACTTCTATGCTTGGTTTCCTCATCCACCTTCTCCGGAGCCCTAGTTATAGTTTGATCTTACCTCTTCATGAATTTTCTCCTTATTTGTTTTACTATGGTTATTTTCCCACATTTTGCTTCATTTTGACATTTTCTATTTGCTACATGTTGAATATTTCATTATGAATTTTCTTTGCCATGTTATTTTCTTTTGACATTTATTTATCTTATGTTTTGCTTTATCTTCTCATGTATTTCCTTACTTTATACCCTTTTTGTTTATGCCAAACAGGGGAAAACATGGGAATGATAATATGCATGCTTAATCATATCATATGCATGCTTAATGTGCATAAGAAATGGAGAATTATTGATCTATAAAACATAGGGGCAAGAGCATTGCAAATGCATGAATCATATAAGATAAAGTATTCTTCTTATTGCAAATCATCTAGTGTTTGTCATAATAAAAAAAAGGGAAATTGTTAACCTATAGTCAAATCTTATGTTTTGATTATAACAAACAAAGTATGTTTATCTCTAATATTTATATTCGAATTTTCAAAATATTACATGTTGCTAACTTAATCAAATTGGAGACAATAGACGAAAAGTTGTCGATCAATAAAGCTCAAAATGAAAATCGATCGAGCACTTACGCCAAAATAAATAGAGACAAACTTTGCATCATTTCAAAATCAAGCAACAAATCGAACATTCACGCCAAATCAAGACATTGGAACTAGAAGTTTTTAGCTCATTTGTAAAGGTAAAATATTTAATTCTTAGCAATGACGCATTAAAAGTTCAAGTGATGAATTTCGTATGCACAATAAATATTCACTTCATTAAAATATTTGCATAAAAAATTATTTTTCAAAGGTAAAACTTTCAACTTAATCTTGAAAACTGTTAAACCTCACTTACCTTGAAATATCTAGTAAAAATGTCATGCAAAAATCTACTAGCTGCAAACAAAACAAAAAAAATATGGCCCAAAAATATTCTGGCCATTCGGACGTTCGGTTCACCATGTTCGACCATTCTGACTGATTTTCAACAACTACTTTTTGGGTCGTCTGGTACTATTCCGAAAGTTCGGATGGGTTGTCCAGTTAGATAGAAAAATTGACGTTTCTCACTCCCATAAATACAAACTCATTTGTCATTCATTTAAAAAAAGAGCATTAAAGTGAGATTCTTTTGAGTAAAGTAGCATTGATTTGTCATCCTATATATTATTATCAAATCATTTTGTTTGGAAAAACTTTTACGTAAATCATTTCTTGAAAATCATTCAAAACAACGAAGTTTTTTTCTAAACCTAACACTTGAGCTTCACTCATTGCAATCCATTAAAGTATTAGCATATTTTTCTCTTGACACTTAGTCAATCAATATAGTGAAATTAGCATTCGTCGTGCCGAAAGCTTGGTAACGGAGAACGTAGATTATTACGTTGGATCGAACCTCCATAATTATATCGTTTGCACTCTCTATCCAACTTTACTTATTGCTTTCATTTGTTATTTGAATTTATCTAGTTATTACATGCTTGATTTTAAGTTAATTTCTCGAAAAAAATTTAGAAATCAATTCACCACTTTCTTGATTAGCTATTCTTGAACTATCATATGAAACAATGTACTCAAAGAGTTATGTTGAATATAAAATTTAGCTAAGAGCATCTCCCAAAAAACTTTTTAAACATATGATGTCCTTTATTTTAAAAAGTCAATTCTTAAAATTATATTTTAAGAGACTCTTTAAATGAATATTTTAATTTAGAGAGTGAGTTTCACTCTCCAATTAATTTTAGAGAGCCAAATTGACTCTTTATAATTAAATGCATTCAAGTATTTCGATTTTTAATTGAGAAAAATAATATAATAATTTGAAGAAAAGTTAGTGAAAATAAAATAAAAATAATAAAAAATAATAAATATTTTTCGAGAGTAGTAAAATTAAGTATTAAGTTTGTTGGAGTATTTAAAAAGTTTTATTCTCTAAATTTATATATGCTCACTAAGTTGTAGGGTATATTTTCTAAAAATATAGAATCTTTTAGGAATGCTCTCAGTAGAATAAAATATGAATATCCCCGAATCTAACTTTCGCTTATCCACTAACGAGCAACTAGCTAAATGAGGCCATTGAGACTAGTTATTATGATTTGTCACCAACTTTCTTTTTTACTTTGTTGTAACTTTCTCTTTTGCCATAAGTTAATTTTGTGCACTCCTTAATAAGTATAAAGATCCCATGAAATTGCCTTTCGGTTAAAGTCAAATTTTATGGAGACAATTTAATGTGGTTCCTTAATCAAAATTAGGCTCTAATCATCAAATTATTGCTAACAATTTAGTCGGTGTTAAAAAAATTAAAACACAACTAATGGAATCCCGACAATATTAGGAGTTAAGATTTTTGTATAATGATTCGTATATGTAATTTTTGAGCCTTCCTAAATTTTCAAATCCATCGACCACGAATAAATTAAGTACTCTTAAAGACTATAGTAATAACAATTTGGTAAGTTGTTAACTTGTTACTGTATTCGATTCGTGTTCGTATGTTGGAAGTCCGACTTTATAGAAGTAGTTCATATTAACAAACTCACAAAAATTCTTGCCAAATCTCTTATTGGTCAAGTGGTTTTACTGTTCTATGTTATTACTAAAATCGAGGTTTTCGAATTCATAAAAAAAAAAGCATTAATAAACTAAAATTTTATTTTAAAAAAATCCTTTTCTTGAGTTTACCTACTCTTCCAGAGAAAATTGGAGAGGAAGTCTCCAATCTATTTGAGTATTTAGAAGTTAGTCGTCCACTTAGTTATTGGCAAGATAGCTACCAATATTTCAAGTTTGTAGCAAGTTAGTCCCTAATGGACAGATTTTTCTACTTGATCTACGTAAAGGCACAGGACTTGTACACATCTCAATTTCTATGGAGTAAATAGGTAGACACTTAATTTCAATAAAAATGGAAAAATAGAAAGAGGAAATGATGAGAATCACAATGCAACTAACTAATATCTGGTAAATATCAATTATGACAAAAACAAGCATGCCTATGATCTTTTTGATTCTTCTTTCTTTCTTTCTTTCTTTTCATTTTTCTTCTTTTTTTTTTTTCACGACGAAGCAACCGGCAAGGGATTAGGAAAAATAAATCTCAAAACCTTTATTATATTTAATTAATGTAAAGGAGCTAATTATCTAATTAATTAAAGAATCACTTAGTTAGTTCTCAATTAATTTTGGAGTCAATCAAGTTCGAAGTACTCGAGAACACATAAAGGCACGTATAAGGGTTGATTTGATTTTTAGCATTTTATTCATCTAATTATGATGCTAAATTTAATTAGTGTTTGTTTTTGTATTTTGTTATGAGTTGAGGGACTATGAGAGCAATTTTAGTCAGAAATGGAGTTTTGATTCCATCTCGATATTTTATAGAATCAACAAGTTTGTGACCACGTATCCATCAATTTTATCATGCTTTTCGAGCATCGATATTTTAATAATTTAACATAAAAAGAGTTTGAACATAGTCGAATCAATAAAATAACTCAGAAGTGAAAATAGATTAATTAAATGGTATATTTTACTATTAATTAATGAAATTGAATGTGATTGTGATTGTAAGTTAGCTAACACTACACGAAATTAACTCGAGTAGATGTGACAATTGAGGACAAGTATAGATGTCGTGACATAATAGTTAGTCTATGTTCAATGTTTACACGTACTCAAAATAGAAAACGTATTAAATACGGAAATCAACCATTCCACGACGTAAAAACCTAATCAAGTAAAGTACAATCATGAACCCTAATTCTCAAACATAATTTCTGATTGGAGTACAATTGTACCCTAGAGAATAAAATTGTGCAAACCACAAGATAATGATGATGGTGATCGTGCATTCTGATGATGCCATGATGATCATCTTATGAGATTGTACCATACGGTGCACATGCAAACTCATCAGACCATTCAATATTTTGATATGATGAAAAGGGCTTTCAATTAATTATATGTGGTCCAAAAATTGATTTTTCAAAAAAAAAATAAAAAATAAAAATTGATTGAATTATGGACCACACTTTTTTCAAAGGACTCAATGGGTCAACGTCGGATCGGATGGTTGGGGAATGTTATTTGTCAATCATGATTCAAATACTCTTTCATGCAAGACTATTCCCAATATAATCATTATCATTATTTGGGAATATCTTTTATTTTATACATGAATCGATAATATGAGTCACGCGATTAAGTTTTTAATTATAAGTGATAATTAAAAAGGGTCATTGATGTATAAAGAAAAATAATTTAAATAATTATAAGTGATAATTAAATGTTTTGAGATTTTACCTTTAACATGTCCTTTGAGATGGTGACTAATGCGACAAAATTAACATTAGAATCCAATTGTTAGTTTGCATATTATATCGATCGAATTATTGACACGTATTAAACTCTGGTGTTTCATCTTAAGTATATGTTTGGTTCCCATTTTCTAAAATCATTTTTTCTCAAACTTATTTTCAATCATATATTTTATGATATCCATAATATTAATCAATTTTTCAACAACACATTTTTATCAACATGTACTAATTTTTAGCTAAACCGAACAGAAGTAAGTCATGCCTAATTATGTTGATATTTTTTTTCATAGATAAAAAAAAAAGAATCTTATAATATAGTTTGTAATAATCACTAAGAATAAAAATTAAATAAATTATGCAATCACAGCTTAACAATATTATAGACATAATCAGAAAAAATGGAAAAAAAAGTGTTGCGTTTTGTGACAAAAATTCTATGCGATTTAGAAATTTGTTGCATGAAGGAAACTTGTTTAATCATGATTTAAAAGTATTTGATTGATTGGATTTCATGTGATTTGAGATTTGGTTAATTGGAGGAAATCTAAAGTACTTGGGTTCTGTAGAGTCCTAAGTTGTGGAGATCAAATTTCAATAATAATTAGGAGTTTGACTTGAAATGGACTATTGGATGGTAAAAAGCATGTTTTGAAATATTAATACGAGACCTAGCGCCCAAGCGCTAGGCACATAGCGTCTGAGCGCTAGGCGCGACGCATGGGCGCTAGGCGTTGTACCCTAAGCCCTGTAGCAGTAGCGTCTAGGCGCTGCAACAGTAACCTGATAGCGATTTTTTCATTTTATTCGAATTTTGGGACTTCTTTTTCATCTTAAATTACACAACCTCTAGATTTGACTTCTATAAATACTCAACAAGGTATAGACATTTCATAAGGTGAAAAGAAAATACTCAACGGAGATTATAACAATTATATCATTATTGAATACATTAGAAACAAGAGAGAATTGTTTAGATTAAATTGAGATGATCAAAATCTTGTAAGACAATTGTTTGTTTCTCGGTGTAATAAATTTTCCTCTTCCACAATTTTCTTGATTGTTGTGTCATCCATTAAATTCATATTGTCCATATTTTTTGTCTTTAATTATTTGGCAAATTTTCCAACAAGTGATATTAAAACGTTCTTGATATCGTGTTGATTTATAATAAGTGGTATCAGAGCCAAGAGTTTTTTGGCGGTTTCTTGGGAAGTCTTAATTGATTATTAAAGCTACGTTGGAACAAGGTCGATTGTTCAAGGATGACAACTTTGAAATTTGATATTCCGCTTTTGGATCGCAACAGTAAATATTTATTGAGACAAATCAAGATGCGAGCAGTTCTTGCTCTATTGGATCTTGATGATGGTTTGTTGGTAATGTAAAGGAGAAACGTGCCGCTACATTGTGGTTGAAATTGACTCTTGAAGCAGCGCTTGTGTTCTCATCGTTTGACGGAAGGTAGATCTTTGTAAGGTCATCTATCGGTGTTCAAGGAAATCGTCACTGATTTGGAAAAGATGGAGATTAAGTATGATGAAGAGGATTTAGGGCTTATATTGTTATGCTCGTTGCCGCCTTCATATATGACTTTTAGATATAGCATTCTCTATAGTCGGGATACTCTTACAATTGACGAGGTATGTGATGCGCTTTAATCTAATGAGAAGATGAAACATCTAATCGTCGGTTCTAAAGCTCATGGAGAGGGTTTTGTTGTTCGTGAGAGGAAGACGGGTAGTTATGGGAGGGGCAGAGTCAAGGATAACAATAGCGGTATAGTCTGTTGGTATTGCAATAACAAGTGGCACATGAAGAGTGATTGCTATGAGTGGCGGAAGAGATTTGCTACTACAGATCAAGATGAACAATCAGAAAATTTCGGTAATGTTAATCTTGCAAAAGATAACGGTGATGAATATTTGTTGGTGATTACTAAAGGTGACTCCAAACCTGACGATGATTGGATTCTTGATTCAACTTGCACTTTTCATATGTGTTCAAACCGGGATTCATTTTCTTCATATAAAATAGTTGCAAGGGGTTCTTGATGATGGGAAGTAATGAGCCTTGTGGATTAGTTGGGATTGGTAACGTCAAAATCAAGATAATGAATGGGACGATTAGAACACTTGGCCAAGTTCGACATGTTCGATGTATAAATAAAAATCTGATCTCTTTGAGTACTCTTGATTCAAAAGGGATCACGGAGGAAGCATCTACAGCTTATGGTTTAGTAAGCGGTAACTGGGGTAGAGTTGGTTGTGATCGAATTGTTCATGATGATTTGGACAATAATATTGAGAAACCTTCTAGTACCTCAGGTAGAACTGGTTCTGATCTTGTTGATCATGTTGCTCATGGTGATTTGAGCAGGTTTGACAATTCAGATAGAGTTGGGGTTGCTTGTGGTGGTTCATGCAGATTTATTGACTCGGTTGGAGCTGGAAGTAAACAGAATGATTCAAGCAAGGATAACGTGCAAGGTAGTTTTGCTGTTATGCAGGGCTTGGATATAGTTCACGGTTGCTAAGTATACCCGGAAGGGGCATGTCGTGCCTAGTGAGGGCATGGGGGTCCGGTTGGGACATGGTGGAAGAGTTGGAAAATGACTTAAAGAGTGGAGATTTAATTCATTGTTATGGAATTTGTGTCAATGTGGAGTTTTGTTAGGTTTTGTGACAAAAATTCTATATAATTTAGAAGTTTGTTGCATAAAGAAAGCTTGTTTAATCTTTGTTTAGAAGTATTTGGTAGATTGGATTGCATACGATTTGAGATTGGTTGATTAGAAGAAGTTTAAGGTACTTGAGCTTTGTAGAGTCCTAAGTTGTGGAGATCAAATTTCAATAATAATTAGGAGTTTGGCTTGAAAAATGACTATTGGATGGCAAAAAGCATATTTTGAAATGTTAACCCGAAGATCTAGCTCCCAAGCACTAGGCGTAGTACCTAAGTGTTGCAACAGTGATCGCAATTTTTTCGGTTTATTCGGATTTTGGAACTTCTTATTTATCTTGGACTCTACAATTTTGAGATTTGACTTCTATAAATACTACACAAGGTATAGACACTTCATAAGGTGAAAAGAAAAGACTCAATAGAGATTATAACAATTAGATCATTTTTGAATACATTAAAAACAAGAGAGAATTATTTAGATTAGATTCAGATGATCAAAATCTTGTAAGATAATTGTTTGTTTCTTGGTATAATAAATCCTCATCTTTCACAATTTTCTTGATTATTGTGTGATCCATTAAATTTCATATTGTTTATATTTTTTGTTTGTAATAATTTGATCGATTTCTCAATAAGTAATATCTAAACGTTCTTGATATCGGGGTTGGTTCATAATAAAAAGTATGGATAACTTTCTATATATTAAAAAGGTGAAACCTAATATACTTAGTTTAGGGAACTAATTAAAGTGATGTAATTTCCTGTACCTTCTACACAAATTATGTAGTCCATACAATCCAGCAAGAATTTATTTTTAAAATAATAAAAATGTTGTTGGACCAATTATAGTTGGCATTTGTTTAGCCAATTAGAAATTGACAATTGTGCGATGTCCAATTCAACTCCACAATTGGGTTGCTTTGATGACTCGATTGGATTGATATTCATGGAGAAGAAATTTATTTAAAAAAAATCTACTCTTTTTTATTATTTTTTGTTGTTTTCCTTTCTATTTCATAGCGACTTGAGCTAGACAACGGTTGAATTTTATTGCTTTAATAATTTGTCAGAAGCTTTAATTTTTTGTCATTTAGCTGTTAGAATTTATAATATATTTCATAGGATTTTACTTCTTCACACACACATAGGGTTTCGTTATTTGTTAATTAGTTCTTGATATTCAATTGAATCAAAGAGTATTTATCAGTCGATTCTCGACATTTTATTAAAAGCAACGAGTTTAGATCACATGTTCATCTCGTGTCTTCTACTATATCAATTTGCTATTAGAGCTCAAGTATGTCATGAGGTCGTAAAGCGTAATAACAAAAGTAATGCTATGTATACTTTTTCGTCATTCTCTAACGCAAGGGACAAATGATGATGATATGTCTATAATTTAAATTGTTTCTCGTTGGAAATGAGTTAGCAACAAGTGTTGCACCTCTCTTATTATATTTTAACGTTCTAGTCAACTGTATATATTTGAGATATTAGGGACAGAATTCACTAAAATGGTAGCTATCTCTTTCATTTTATGTGGAGAGGAGAATTCAACTAATGGCGAAGGTATTGAAAAAATCTTATTTGGTATTGGACAAATGTCGATTGAGATGATTGTCAATCTTGCATATCATTTTGTAGACATATTCTTAGAGAATTTCTCGATGATACTGGTTAAATCACCCTCTATAGCTTAGAATCAATTTTTCTGAAAAGG
>CAIGRB010100653.1:7163-21378 GCA_903798255.1 Fraxinus quadrangulata
CAACTCTTCCTTAAACATATATGCAGTACAGTTGACGACTCGATCTTGCAGCAGATCCAAGTGAAGAAACCAATTCTAAGTTTGATTTGATGTCTTTGATGTTTTCAATTAGAAAAGCGCATATAAATTGAAGGATTGAACATTTGATCTTGTGTAGAATGTATTCTCTCTTGAATATAATGTATTCAATATCTTGTTCGCAGAAAACGCAGCGTCTCTATTTATAGGTTGGACGAATTATGTTGAATGGGCCAAGAAAAAATCTCGGAATCAAAATTAGGTCTGACCGAAAAACAATGTCGCTCGAGCGAAGGGCATGTCGCTCGCGCGACATGTAGGGGAAGGTCGAGCGATGTGTTTCTATTTCATCCACTCGAGCATCACTCCGGCGAGCAACTAGCGAAAAATCGACGTGAATCCTTCTTGTTCCGAAACATGAAACCCCGAACCATATGCTATCCTACCAACTATGAAACTTTACAATTTAATCCCTAAACTTTTATAATACTTGGTCCTTTTGTTCACAGAATTGCCAATACAATATATAAACCTAACACATTCCATAAAAATAGAATTTTTTTATCCGTCCAAAATCAGAAAAAAACATTAAAAAAAAAAACATAAAAAAAAACAATGAAATGGGAAGTGTAGTTGACGATTAATCAACCATCATCATTAGCGCCAAACAAATGTGCAAGCCTTTAGCGTGATCAAGGGGTTGGGCCAAAGTATTGAACTATAGTCCAAACAATAATTGGGCCAAAGTCAATGTCTTGGTCAAGTCATGAGTTTTCCGAAAATTTTCAATTTTTTTGTGTCAAAAAGACAAAAGAAAATGGTACTTTTTGTTTTTGGGCAATTTACACAAATATGAAAGAATAAGGGATGAAATTGGAAAGTATTATTTTTATTAAGCCTATGTTTGATAAGGATTAAATCTAAATCAAAGTCAACAATAAATTTTAATCACATATTCAATGGGACCTACAACTTTTCAACCATGTATTTCATCATTTATCATAATCTATTAAAAAAATTATTTTAATCTCCACCAAACAAAGGTTAAACATTACAAAATTACAACATATTGACGTTTAGAGGAAATAATTGTAAAATTTTAAAACTTACACCTCATGCTATTCGTATTGTCATATATGCTTTGAAAATATCGTATAATTACATCATTATCAATACTGTCAAATATATCATTTTCAATATACACTACTAAACTATCACTCAATTACTCAAAGAATTAATGCTGGTGTTACAATTCTGTAAACTAATGGATGCATCTCATTTTTTTCGTCATAACCAACTTTTTTGCAAGATTATTAAGGCCTCGTTCCCCTTCAAAATATTTGTGAGTACGCATATCAATAATATATATGTTTGAATTTGCTATCAAATGTAAAGATCTCTACTTATTTAAAATCTTTAGAATAATACTAACATAGTTGAATTAACTTGTCCTTGTCGAAAGAAGAAAATGAATTATCTAGATACAACACATGCAACTAAATGAGTAAATCACTATTTACCTAGGAGAATCGATCATTAAACTCTTGAAGTTGCATATTAACGACTCCATAGAAGAAATCCACGTGAAAGTGATTCAGATTTTTCATTCCTTGAGCATTACGCTGTGAATGACTAGAGGTATAAATATATCATCAATGTTGGCAACATCAATTTTATATTTTTTGCATAAACAAGAAATTGTTCTAAAAAGTGATTTCCATTCATTATACCTCGTTGCTTGAGGTTCTTTCTTTTTTTCTTTCTTTGTTTTTTTTTTAAAACATATTTTCACTAACCTCATAGAATTGACAATATCTTAATTTTTTTTTTGTAATGCTTTCGACAATTTATTTGACATACCCAAAACATTTTTCATGGGATGCAAACTGAATGCAAAATCAAATATTAGCATTAATCCCAACAAACTACGCGCTTCACCTCCATTTTTCACAATTAGTATCATTAGAACAATTATCTCAAAGACATCAACTGTAGTTGGAAACATGAGAATCAAGTCAAGTAAAGAATTACAACGAGAGCCCCAAAGAATATATTTGGGTTGTTTTAAGAGTAGTTTCTTGATTAAGACTCTTTCCACTTGAGATTTCATCGAGATTCAATAATTCAACAACTTCAAACCTCTGCTTCTCTCGAAGATGATTGCACCTCTTAGTCGATCCTCCAACAACATTCACCACTTTGATAACTAAAGTAAAGAATGTGTTCAATATCTACATGCTTGTTTGCCACAACTACACGACCTAGTTTTAAAGAATAAGTGATCAATAGCAGCTTTAAGTAAGAGAGTTGTGATACTTAACACATGTTCAACACCAATAAAACTTCCATTACTTGTCATTTCTTGTTTGCATAATGTAAAATAATTAACATTTGTTCATTCAATGAAACATCATGAGATTCATCAACAATAATATAAAATAATCCATTACTAATATCCTTCATAATAACATCGAGTGTTTCAAATTCAATGACCCTTACAATATCGTTTTGAATACAACATTTGTTAGATGTTTATTGGAGATTTTCGGGAGCATTCTTCAAAGAAACAACATTAATATCATCATTATGATCCCTAACACTACAATAAATCAAGAAAATTCCCTTAATTTCTTGAATCTTCGAATTCATCATATCCACGAAATAAAAGCCCTTGTCATAGAAACAATTGAACACAATCATTGACACATTTTTTTACTTTTTTATTTTTTTTATTTTTAAAGAAAGTAGTCTCAATATTTTGTTTCTGATTCACAAAAGTCTCATACTTTATTCTTCCCGAACTTGTATTATCTTGAACACTCGTTTCACCAATATTTTTCTCTCCACTCAAAAACATAGATTTTCATTTAAAATATTTTCTATGACAATTACAAATTCAAATTCAATAGATAAATAAATAAATATTTATATTTCAACGACAACTCTAATAATCTATTCCAATTAAGAATTATAATCATAAATACACAATCAATTCCATAAATAATTCCAAAATCAACAAGTTAGGGAAAAACTATTGCTTACTTGAAAGTGAGAATGAAGTCCAGACATGAAATTGTCCAAAAAAAATGGGCCTCACCAATTGTGTGTATTCTATAGGCTATCTGTATGTTTTTTTTCCCTGTTCACTAAGCCCGAGCAAGTGCATGAACTAAAAAATAATGATTTACAAAAATAAGCATAAAAATTGAAACCATCATTACACTAACCACACAATTTACATTATTAATTCTAAAATTTCATACCTGATTGAAGAATAGAGAAAAGAGATCGGAGAAGAATGGTTTATTTGGATTGCAGAATAGAGAATATAGATTGAAATTGGAGATTAAAGGAGAAGGGTTTATTTAGGTCGTTTAGTTCATAACGTTGAAAAGTTTTATAAAAGTGAGAGGTGAGAGAGAAATGGCAAACATAGAAAAAAAACAATACAAAAAAATTATATTACATTAATATTTTTTAAATTTAACATATTATTGAAAAAAAAAAAACTTCTAATTTTAAACTATCTTGCTTTTGAAAAAAAACATATTTTAAATTATCTATTTTATTAGCTCAATCTCAAATGCTAAATTAGCTTCAGTAACCAATTACTAACCCAAAAAGACAACAAGCCCAAAATTCAATTGATTAAAGTGAAGAGTGAAAAGCAACCTCAGATCCCTCTTCGTCATTTCCATCTCTTCCTCCCTTTAACATACGAAGAACAGTTAAATAGAGAAGAGAAAAAAAGTATACCGTCAATCTTCGTTACTTGCTCAGCAATAATACAATCTACATCACAACACCGTAATTTTATTGGTTCCAACACCGTAACTGGTAAGTGATCACATTCAATTTTTACCTTTCAAGCTTTGCCTTTTGGATGAGTCATGTGATCTATGATAAGACAAATAAACAATTATGACTCTTATTTAACATTATTGTATTTCTTATTCTTAATGTTTCTACATTTTCATTTGATTGGTAGTACATATGTTTGATATCTATTGAATAAAATTTGCTAGAACATATTAATTACAAAAGTTAAATTATTGAGTTTGCTTTTAGAAATGTGAAAAGATATACTTCTATATGCGAAAAGAAATTATTGAGTTTGCTTTTACAAAAGTTACACTTGGTATTTGCTGCTTTTGATATTAAAGTTTGCTCATATAGAATTGCACGGAGAGGTTAGTAACTTGAATGGTTATTTGTTGATGACATGAATTTTGATAAATTTCGAGAGGTGCATTTGAGTTTTACTTATACTTTTTTATTTACGACATATAAGAAAAAACTAATATTTAAATATCATATTTTTACAATGAAATAATATTATAGGAATATATTTTTTAAATATATTTTTTAATTAAATGAAATGGATAGTGGGCACCATTTTAAAATGTCACACAAGACACCTAAAATATCAGGGCTAACCTTGATTCGAGTACTTGAATTTTCGTAAAGATTAGATTGCAAAATATTTTGTCTATCATAACTTCTCAACCTTATTTTAATTGTAAAATTTTTAAAATATTTTTGAATGGCAAATCAACAGCCCAAAACTGTTGGGGGCAAATAAATGCCACCAAGCTCAGCCCGCTGCATTAATTGCCATTTAAATCGAACTTCCAAAACAAGAGTGGGTAGCTGAACTATAAATGAAATTACAATAAGACCACTGCACATTATTAATAAATAAAAATATATTTCATTACATAGATGTCCAATTCCATTTTCATATTAATTTCTTATAAAAAAATAGCATTTTTATTATATTTTTGACATGCACACAAGCATTTCTTCAAAATTATCAATATGCATTTGACCATCGGTGGTGATAGAGCATTAGTTTAGATGTCCATTCTTGTTACGTCCAATAAAGCCTCTGTTTGGTGGAAATTAAAATCAGATTTTTAATAATTTTTTATAAAAATTTGATAGAATATGTGATTATAAAATTGCTGATCCCATGAAATATGTGGTTTAAATTAAGCACATGTTTGATGATCATTATTTGGCTAAAATAATATTTTAAATAGTGATTTTAATGATAGTATGTACTTAAAAAGTAAGAAAAATTTTAGGTGAATGTGTGGATGAAAATGAGTATGTAGAATTTTTTTTTTCTTTCAAATAATGGTTATCAAATGGAAGCTAAATATTGATTTAGATTTAGATTAACATTAAAACTATAGTTCATACCAAATAGGGGCTAAATAAATGTGACTTTACTTTACTTTTATAAAAAATTATCGTTTAATGTGATGTAATTATCACTATTTAATGCTTAGATCAGTGGTATTGAATAACGTTACTTAGAATATAAGTCCCTATTTGATGATCATTATAAAAAAAAATTGAAGGAAAATGATGTTTTGAATAATGATTTTTTGAAGAATGTGTGATTAAAAAATAGAAAAAAAATTTGATTTACGTACAATTTTTTTTGTGTTAATGTGTAACTGAAAATATAAGTATGAAAAATTAAAAAAATTGAAATAAAGAGAGTCAAACATGGCTAGACAAGTGCGGGAACTTTCATGAAGTGGTGATATTATCACGAATTAAGTTATTTGCATACTTTTTTTGATAGGTTGACGGGCGTTGAAGTGTTATAATAATTGGATTAAATGTGTTGTGAAATTGTGTCGTATAAATTCGATAAATTTGAGCATAAATCAAAATGTACAAGGAGCAAGATTGTATTATCACACCATTGTTATGTCACCCCGTTTCGCTCATGCTACTAAGCAAATGTGATTTTGACCACCAAATGAGTCAAACTCAATTGCCTTTTGACGAGATGACAAGAATACCCCTCATTATTTCTTCTAGTTTGTCTCAAACAAGGCCATTATTGTTGAATGAGGAAATTGTAAAAAATGTCAACTTTTAATAATCATTTGCAAAAATGTCCAAAAATTTTTCAATGTCCATTTTATTATAATATAGACCAAAAGTTTAAATTTCACAATGAAGATAAATTTATTTATATAATTAAAAAATATACTAACCAATAATAACTTGACACATAACCCTATATTACTTATTTCATGTCAATTATACATTAAATGCTTACTTCTCTTTATAAGTAAGTAAATAAAATATTTATAAAATTTCGAAAAGTACACTTAACATGTCAAAAATATTATAAAATGTAGAGAATTCTAATGTTCAGAACGAAATCTCGTTCTAAACAAATGAAGTGTCACGTGTTAACATAAATATGGTTCAAATACCGATAGCGACTTTTAAAATGTCGAGAACGTCGTGAAATGTTAAGAATAACAACCACTAAACACAATTTATCAACAAAAAGAAGATTTAAAAAAAAAATTTATTATATCAAGAATTGTGAAAAGTCTAATCAACTGCAAATTTGGATGAGATTAAATTTTTTGGAATAAAATTATATGAGTTTCTTATGAATTGGAAGCATATAATTATTTTTTAGTATTAATGACTTTTCTACTTCATCTTCTTTATTTTTTTCCAATTTTTTTTATCAATATCTAATTAGATAATAAAAGTAAATGAATCTATTGATTATTAGCTAGTATTAATATAATTTCTCAAGAAAGTTACTTGTTCTTCTTAAAATTCGTGAAAAGCTGAAAAAAAATTGCTTCATTTTTCATTGGGTATAATAGATAATTTGGTACCAAATTTGATATTTTTTTTGTAAGAGTTATGACAATTTTCAATTGACAAGTGTCAAGCATCAAACTGGCCATTTTTGTAAATTCACCTGGTCAAATTAAATGCACTGGAAATTTTCACATCACTTACAAAAGGTTCAAACGATACACACGAGAAGCACTACACGAGAATGGAGAGCTTGGAGCCATGGCTGGAGTTGGAAAACAAGGTCGTGATGGTGACTGGCGCGTCGTCGGGACTGGGTCGGGAGTTCTGTTTGGACTTAGCCAAAGCCGGCTGCAAAATTATAGCCGCCGCCAGGCGAATCGACCGCCTGAAATCACTCTGCGATGAGATCAATAATGGTATTGGTTTCTCCAGATCAAATGATCCGAGCCACGATCAAGCCAGAGCTGTGGCTGTGGAACTGGACGTGAGCGCCAGTGGACCAACCATTGAGGCGTCTGTGCAAAAGGCTTGGGATTCGTTCGGACGAATCGATGCTTTGGTCAACAACGCTGGTATTAGAGGTAAAACCAACCGCTACCCCCAAAAAAATTAAAAAAGTTGATTCAACTTTTTGTAGGTTTCTGTGCACTAGTTTGATTCTATTTTGCAGACTTTTAATTGTTTTGAATATATGCTATACTTTTCTCCGTGAATTACATATTTTAATGCTTAATTTATATGGAAAATTCAACAGTGTATAGAATTATCTATTAATGGACCGACATATAGACAATTGAATTACGTAGCATTTTTTTTTTTGGATAAATAGCAGAAAACCTTCCATTTGCTATATACCCCTATCTACTCGAAATCGCAGAAAACCCCTTGAAATATTTTGTGTGGAAAAAAAAATGTCAATTTAAAAGTTATAATTGCAATTTTAGTATTCAAACTTTTTAATTTTTTACACATTATACCCAAATTTTTTTATATACCACCCACAATTCCAAACCTTTAAAATTTTATTTTCCACCCCTCCACATCTTGGTTACTTTAATTGTCCGTTCCAAAATAGATGCAGCCTCCTCAAACCTCCCCAAATTGCAGTCAAACGCCGCCACAACATGCAAACTCATCGCCAAATCCAAGCTCGGATCTCCCTCAACCGCCCACCTCTCAAAACACTTCGTTGCCCTCAACGCGTAGTCAAGGGCCTTGTTCTACACCTCTACTCGCCAAGTCAAGCGCAGAGCTGTTTTTGAGAAAATTAGCTATCTGTTGTACGTGGGTCCCCATTTAATTTTTTGAAGTCTTTTACGTCCTCGACCTTAATGAAATTATGCAAATAATTTCCCCACTAGATGTACAGATGAAAATATCCTCCAAAAAGAGCTCACGTGTGAGGCTTGTGCCACTTTTACTGAAAAAATCAATGGATCCACCCGGTGAGGATTGAGTGCCTAATTTCGGTTCTAAAGGCTTTGAAATTTTCAATGGGGACCAAAGTGCTACATTTTGCAAATGTTGGCACCCCAGCTATAAGTAAGTACATTTATCAGCAAAGACATCTGTAAATACTCGATGTCACATACGAATGTACACAAGTTTCGTTAATAAAATTTTCAATAGTAATATGATTGCTTGGAAATGTGGTAAGACACTACTTATTGTACATGATGTCTTATACTGATGAGAGAGATTTTCTATTTACTTTCATGGGTGGTTTACATGTTGAACATTCAACACGTTGGAGTGTCTGGATGAGAAACTTCGAAATTCTCTTTGATGAAATATTCTTGGAATTTTTTGAACTACATTCAATGGTACTGAGCAAGTGTTGATATTGAACTTTCCCTATGTCAAAGACGAACAATCCAGTCCTCGTGCCTATATAGGTATCTACGGACTAATTTTTGATAATCTATTGAGTTTGTAGCCCTTTGCATTTATGTGAATAATGAAATTGAGGCTCTATATATCTGTTCAGATCCAGTTAATTAGTTAAGTCACTATATCACCGTGGGCAGCACCGGTTTTGTTTGTGAAGAAGAAAGATGGCACCCTACGATCATGTATCGATTACAGACAGTTGAACCTTGATTTTGGAGTCAAAGCCACCGACGAAGTTAGCTAGTATGACTCATTTTCTAGAGCTCGTAGTCAATGTTTTGGGACAAATGTTCATTTTTGAATGTCATTCCACATCATTTATAAATAGTTAGATGGGCTCACTATGTATTTTGCATCCATATGTATAGTTGATGTTATTTTCATAGTAAAAGTATTGAGAATTCGACTTATCTCTATACTATGTTATATAATTATGAGCTAATATTGACATGGTTCTATTGTTGGGAGTTGTATAAAATTGTTTACATGTTGGTTAGTCCAAAATAGAGGGGAGATAATGCCGAAATTTTTATTAAAATAATTTATATGTTTCNAAAATTATTTACAGGTTGGTTAGCCCAAAATACTGGGGAGATAATGTCGAAATTTTTAATAAAATAAAATAATTTATATGTTTCACATTGTAGTAGTCTTGATGGTGGGTCCAACTTTTAGTTGGTATCTATCATCGGTGTGGGTTCTTGCACCTCTAACATTCAAGTATTATACCACAGGTCCTTTGCACACTCCATTGGAGTTGGCAGAGGAGGAATGGGACAACATCATGAAAACAAACCTGAAGGGGACCTGGCTGGTATCGAAGTATGTTTGCATGCGAATGCGTGATACGAAACTGGGAGGATCTGTCATTAATATCTCCTCCATTGCTGGTCTTCACCGTGGGCAACTACCTGGAGGCCTTGCCTATGCTTCTTCAAAGGTCGCTGTTAACACCATGACAAAGGTAGCATGTTTTTTTTTTCCCCCCCTTTCCTACACAGTATTGTTCTGTTTCTCTGTGCCTGGAATTGACCACGACGCACTGGTTTAAGACATCATGTACAATAGAAAATCTGTATCAACTGCTGAGATATGGCTTCACATCTTCATCAAGCCGTTAATTTCAGCAAAATCTACCTCACTCCATTAAAATACGCACTCAGAATCAATAAAATGAAATGCAATTTCTCTTCCATTGGCCTTAAATTGGTTAATGCACATCACATGAATTTGTTTTGAATATAGTTTTGCTAATGTGGTTTTTCTGTGTTGCTTGATATTCAGATCCTTATATGCCATCAATGTATTCATATTATACTAGATTCCATGAAATTGACTTTTGTGCATCCTTTCAGAGCTAGAAAGAGACTAAAAATATATCTTATTAAGAATTTGTTGCTATAGCACACATCAATTGCCTTTCTATTCAGCTTTCCTTTTCTGAAATCTGCCCACATTGGTTGCAAAATATAAGCTATGAGACATAATGCTTGATGACCATCTCTTGGACAAGAACATTTCTCAAAGACTTGAGTGTCTATTCGGTACGTAGAGAGCTTTATTCAGAGCATATGGAAATATATGCCTATGGTTCTGGGATCAAATTAAATGAGCATTATTGACGATTCATCGTAATCCTTGGCTTTGTACCACGTAATACCCGTTGAGATAGTATGTGGTGGCTTTGTTACATAGATTCCGCCAGCCCTAGCCAGTTTCAATTTTTCATAATCATGTTAATTAGTGTCGATGTTTTCCTGCCACCAAGTGTTAATTAGTGTCGATGCATTTCAAGTGTTCCATCAACTTCTCATGTGTTATAAATGTCATTAGTTTTATTTTTCTTCACTTCCACATAACATACAGGTTATGGCGATGGAATTGGGAGCGTTCAAAATAAGAGTGAACTCAATATCTCCTGGGCTATTCAACTCTGAGATAACGCAAGGACTCATGCAAAAAGATTGGCTAAAAAATGTTGCGTTGAAAACCGTCCCTTTAAGAACTTTCGGGACATCTGATCCAGCATTGACATCACTTGTTCGATACTTAATCCATGATTCCTCTGAGTATGTCACAGGCAATGTTTTCATTGTTGATGCAGGAGCCACTTTACCAGGTGTCCCAATTTTCTCCTCTCTTTAGATATCCAAGAAATGATGTTATTTTTGTTCAAAGAAACCAAATTGGATTCTTTGTCGAAAGAAATTCTAATCAATGCATGTTTGAATATGTTCCATATGAATTATTCAATATACAGAATAATTTATTTTTTCTCATTGAAAAAGGCTGAATCCATCTCAAAATTAGACAGAAATCATATGATACTGTGTAATTTTTTGTTGAATGACATAATTATATTCACTTTCAATTAGATCCACATCAGTCTGTCATGAATTTTGAAATAATACCTAGAGTAGGATATCCCTAATCTCTTACTACAAATAGTAATCACAGTCATAATCCAAGATTGGCAGAAACGCAGATGTTGCCCTTGATTAAGGTGAAGTTGTTAGTTGAATCTTTTCGACTATTGGTAGCTGCTTTTTATAGAGTTGAATGTGAAGTTATTTTTATACTTTTTTTTTAACTTATTGAGTGAATTTTTTATTTATAATAATTTCTTGTATGGATTTTTTTTCTTATTTGTAAGTGAAATTTTACTTGTATGTCATTGTTTACATAAAAGTGACTTTTTTAACTTAAAAATTGAAATTGAAACTTATTATTAAAATTTTTAGTTAAAATTAAATTTTTTTTACTATGAATAAAATATTTGACTTGCAAGTAAAAGTTTTAACTCAAGTGAATTTTACTTGTATATATATATTTTTTAATCTTATATGTAGGTTTTACTTATAAGTGAAATTTTAAATTATATGTAAACTTCATACTTATAAGTGAATTTTGTTTCTTATTTGTTTATTGGATAGTGTTTGTCCATTGAAGAAATTTATTTTACTCACGACGTTTTAAAATTAAATATTAATTTATTTTTCAATAAATTATTTGTAATAATTTGAGTTTAAATTGAGTCCTTAAGTTGTAAGTATGGACAGATTCAATTTATAATTTGATCTTAATTTTTTTTTTGCTTATGATTTAAAGAAAAAAGAAAGATGAATACTTTATATTTATAGATTGTCTCAATTTTATTAAAATTCATCTTTGAGTTGGAAATAAGGTTGAGCATAAATTTTGGAATGTATTGCACCGTAACATGAATTTAATTTCACTTGGTTGTTGTACATAGGACCTTATTCTTGAGTGAGTAATAGACTTCAATTACTAACTTGAAGTTTTTAGAGGTACGAGTGTGTTAAATAAAACCATTGGTCAATATCTCGGTGTTCTGAGGGTTGAATTGAAAAAATCAGGAACACATATAAGTTACACAAAATTGTAAAATATATATTAGGAACTATTATGATTTCGAAGGATTTTCTGGTGAACAGTTAAATTTGAGACTAGTAATTCGACATTGATTATTGAATTAATATTGTGATGTAATCACGTGGGAGTCACATCAAAAATGGGATTTGAAGATTTATATTACATTTAAAAATGATATTTTGATCATTCTACCTTGTTCCAAATATTCAACGTGGTCTACGGGGTAATATACGTAAGAAGAATAAATCAGATGATATAATTATTATTTAGATATAATTTTAGAAATTTCAATTAGACTGATAGTGCAATTTCGTTATTTTAGTGAAATATGGAAAGGATTAATATCGTTAAAAAATTGATTGTATCAAAATTAATTTATTGAAGCTTAGTTTAAATGGTTTCAGTCTCTTCGTGGCTTTAGATTTAGAATCGAAATAAACTATAGGAATTATAATTTATTATTGACTTTAGTGAAATTAATTAATTAAATGGACGGAGACGTATTATATCGGTCGTCACACGTGTCACTCACATATAGAAAGAGTTTGATTTGAATTATTTCTATGTTGGGCACTCGTTATCTCAAAAATTCATTTTTCAAAAAATTCATTTTCAACAACTCTTTCACATAAAATAATATTACACGTGAATCGAAATTTTTTTCCTTACATTTTAACAACACATTTTTTAAAAAAATTATTATTTTAAGATACATTTTTTTTTTCCCCAAAATTACACTTTAATGGAGCCCAAACAAGGGGGCATAACAACTGAAAAGAAGAGTCTACAACAGTATTTTTTCAGGATATGGAAAGAAGTATATCCATATTTTAAATTGGAAAATTGCAGCAGAGGTTCCTAACCTTTTAATTTTTTGTACTTTACAAAAACTTCATTTTTTGTCATCCACATCCCAAACCTTTCAAAAAATGCACTTGAGGTCCAAATGGATGGAAAATCGTTGGTTGATCAGAAAAATCAAAATTTAACCAATTTGGACCAAATTAAAAAGGGAAAATGGAACTTTACATTTTCCTTGCATTAAATTTAAATAAACAAAATATTACCAAAAAAAAAAAAAATGGTTTCTCTCCTTCAAACCCCCCACTCCTGCCACATCCCCTTTCCCGGCCAACAGTAGCGTCGACACATTGTTGACCAGCCGATCACAACCACCACTATCATCACAAAAGAGCACCGTAAGTCGCCTCACCACCATCATCAAACCAAAATCAACCACTAAAAATCGGGGGCAACAACTGAAATGGCTCTTTGAATGGTTGTGAAAACTCATCAGACATTCTAGAACCGTCGAGGCCTACTCACGATCCTCCCCATTCTCAAAGACGTGGAAATAGAATATCAATAGAGTCCACAAAACTCGATCGTTAGAATCTAGGAAAAAGGATTTGAGAATTAAGGTTTGGAATCGATATGGGAAGAGAAGATGATTGAGGTTGTGCTGAACGAGAGGCTGAGAAAGAAGGTCCGCGTGAAGTGCAATGAGGACAACACGATCGGGACTTGAAGAAGTTGGTGGTGGCGCAAACCAGGACGTGCACCGACGAGATAAGAATCCAAAAGTGGTACACCATTTACAAAGACCTTATTACTCTAAAAGACTATAAGACATGTTTTACTAAATGGCGATGGCGATGGGGATGGAAGGTAGAGGTTGTGGTGTGGTGGCTAGTTATGGTGACGTTGCATTGGTGTTTTCCAGTGAAGAGATGAAGGAGATGGCGTGAGGGATGGGTTTGGGGGTAGGACTGGTGTTGTGGCTGATTTTTTATTTTTCTTTTGTTTTTATTTTAATTGTTAATATTTAGAAAAATGTAAAATACCATTATACTCTTTTTAATTTGGTTCAAATTGGTCAAATTTTGACTTTTCTAGTCAACAACGATCAAATGGATGGTTTTCCATCTATTTGGATCCATGTGCATATTTTTAAAAGGTCTGGGATTGTGAGTGTCACAAAGTGAAGATTAAGGTAAAATCTGCAAAAAAGTGAAGTTAGGGACCGCTACTGCAATTTTCCCTATTTCATATAGACACTTATATTGAGGTCCAATGAAGGTTTTTAATTGTTGTGCCACATACATAAGATTTTACAATTTTGAGTTCTTGAAGAACATTGGAGAAGATTAAATGATTTCAATGTAGAATCAAGAAGATCAAAGCAAAACAAACTTTTGTAAACAATACTACAAGGGTAATTTCTAAAACACCTGTGTTATTATTCCAACAAAATTATTATATTTTTGTCAATACTTATTTTTCAACAATTTCTGACAATGATTTTTATCCAATTATTCTATTA
>CAIGRB010100660.1:0-24764 GCA_903798255.1 Fraxinus quadrangulata
CAGCACAACAGTAATCCAACCTAGACTAAATTTATGCCCTAACGTGTACCAAATCCAAACAAATACCCACCCAACAGTGCCCAAACCCCAAATTATAGCCCTGTCCATTTAAACCCAAGCCAATGTAAAACCCGGCCCAACAATGATCCAAACCCAAACAGCCCAACAGTAATCAACCTAGACTAAAATTCTGCCCAAACGTGACCCAACTCCAAATTAATACCCAGCCCAACATTGACCAAAACCCAAATTATAACCCAATCCATCTAATCCCAACTTAATGTAAAACCCAGCCCATCAGTGATCCAAACCTAAACCTAAAACCTAGCCCAACAGTAATCCAACCTAGACTAAAACAAAGCCCAAACGACCCAAATCCAAATTAAAGCCCAACCGTCACTGAACCCAACACATCTGTAACCATTTATAATTAGGAAAATTATAAAAAATCCGGTGTTTAAAGATTACTTTTTAAAAATCAGGTCTAAAGCTTATTTATTCAAAAATAAGGTATTATATTAAAACCCTAATTGATAATCCTAATTTATCACTTTACTCCCTCCCTTCTCTCCCCTGCCTCCCCTCCCCCTCTTTGTGAATGGCGTGACATCAAGGACGTCGCACCGTGTCGTCGCCACCACGGAAGCAGACCGGGGCCTCTTCGCGCGGAGGCACAGCAGTTGCGAACTGCATCGATCTGCACTGGAGCTTAGATCGTCGTTGCAACGACGCTAGCTTAGTCAACATATTTGGGATTTTAAGATGATTTTTATTTGTTGGTGCAATGGTGGTGTTTGTAGGGGTGGTGGTGCGTTGTGCGACAGTGGTGTGGTGGTTTTGAGGGGCTGTAGCAAGGATGATTTTTATTTGTTATTGTTGGTGTGGTGGTAGTGTCTGTGGGTGTGGGTGTACATTGTGGAGGTGGTGTGGTGGCAGTGTGAGGTGGTCGTAGTGTTGGTGGTGGATCTGGCGGTTTGGGGTGGGTTTGGACGGTTTTCTGTGTTGTGGTGGTAATGGTGTTTGTGTTGTGACTATTTTGTGTTGGTGGTGGTGATGGTGTTTATGTGGTAGCTATTTTGTGGTGGCGGTGGTAGTATGGTGGAGGTGGAATTACTTGGTTAATTTGTGATCAACTATTTGATTATCTGTGACAGTGGAAGAATATATGATCATTTAATTTGGAAACCTGTGACCAAAGAATAAATCGTAACCTATAATTTTTTTGTCTGTGACTATTAAATAATTCGTGATCGACTAATTTGGAATTCTGTGATCGACGAATAAACTATGACCTTTAAATTTTTTGATATGTGACCATTAAATAATCTGTGATCAATTAATTTGATAACATGTGACCAATAAATAAATTGTGAGCTATAATTATGTATATGTGACCATTAATTGTATAAATCTGATTTTAATGTAGTTAATTAAGAAATATTTTTAATTAATTAAATATATACCTGAATTTTGAATTTTCAAACTATAAACTTGACTTGTGAATTGGTGTAAACATTACACCTAAGTTATGATTTTTTCCCATATACACCGCCCCACTTAGACTCTTAACCTCAATGATTTGTTGCGCGCTTAAACACGTAATCTTATGTTTAGTACGTTGTTTTATATTTTTTCTATCCTTTTTTTAATTAAAAATGATGTGTTGATGGACTAAATTGAAATTTAACAGTTGTTGGAGGATGAAACACAGTTTTGGTGCCTGTCAATTCACATTTCATGATGCTGTAGTTAGATGTCAATTTCTTCATGATGCCTAAGCATTATTTTGCATCTTCTTTGCTGTCTAATATTTTGAGAATCAGAATCTCAAATGATATTGTTATAGAAAGTGTATCGAATATTGAGTTTTTAAAATTACTTAGGTCTTGTTTGATGGGAAAGAATGCATTTTAAATAGTGATATCATGGAAAATATGTGGTTAAAAAAGAAAAAAATTTCGATTTACGTGTAATATTATTTTATTGAAGATTTATGGTTGAGAATGAGTATTGAAATAATGTATTTTTTTAAGAACGTTGATCAAATATGGTGTTAGTATTAAAATTTGACAACCTATCTATTAAACTACAACTTCTATAAGGTCTGCAAACATGCATAACATAGGGGTGGTGGCGCAGTTGGCTAGCGCGTAGGTCTCATAGCTTCTGAGGTATCCTGAGGTCGAGAGTTCGAGCCTCTCTCACCCCAACCAGCTTTTTTCCATCCTACGAACCTGAATAGAACTGAAACTTTATTAAGCTTTTAAAATTCTTGTTATTAAGTAATTAGAAAGATTTGAGACATAATTTGAGCTCCATTTAAAGTGCCAATTATTCGTTTTCCAATTCTGTTTTTGTATGGTGGGGAAGTCGATATTTAGCAAATTATAGCCCAATGAGAATGGAAATTGAGAAGGTTTTAAAAGAAAGTAAACACGAAGGTTTTACTTGAAAAACTCCAAAAGTAATTAAAAAAAAATTTTATTTAAAAACCCACACTTTCTTTCAGATAATCTTAATATAATTACTATGCAAACACATACGCGCTGCTTTCTTTTTGGCTCTTTCCAACACATCCTCTCATGCATACGCGTATGTTAGGATACTTTAATGTTCTCTGTAGACAAATAGCTCATTTGATGCAAAGGAGCCTGATAAATGAAGTGGATGTAGAACATGAGAGGGTAACGTATGTGTAGCGCACAATTTTCTATCTAGCCGGTTTTCTTCGTAACTATTGGTAGACGTTGCAGATGTAGCAAACAATAAGTATTCAAGTTAATGACCTTCGGATATGAGAAAGAGGGTAAAAAGGGGCGGAGGGAGAGGGGGGCTGGAATGGGCTATAGCGCAGCCCTGCCCCCAGCCCAGAAACAAATTCATGGTGAAACTGAAAAGAATAAAATTAGCACAGTCCAAAAATTAATTCCCAGCCCAGAAGCAGATTCATGATGAAAATTAAAAAGAATAAAATTAGCCGTCAAAAAATAAATTTTAGCCCAACTAACTTCATTCCAACCCAAGTCCAATGTTCAATAATTCAAATTTAGTTTAAAACTCTGCAACAATTACATATTTATTTTATTAATATTCATGATAGACAAATAACTCATTATCAAATTAAATGTTTTATTTAACACACACACACACAACTAAGATTAAAAAGTTAACTTATAATCAAATTAGTTTATTATATAACAAATAATTTTTATTGATTAAAGATAAATGACTTGTTTGAAAATTTTAAAATGACAAATGTTTGACTAAGCTTAAAAGTAATTAAATATTTTCTAATATATTTTTCATATATTATTTATTTATACTTGTGAGTTAAAAAATTATTTATTTCGACTATGAAATTGATGTTATTATTAAAATAAGTAATATGCTATATATTTAATTTTATTAATTAAAAATATATTTGTTAGAACTTTGTTACAAGTGTTCAAAAATGTATTATGACCAATGTTTTAAGAACCGACCTGGTCATCGACCCAAAAAAGTCAAATGGTCAAAAAGTTCAACCGAAGTCGAATCGAGATCAAATTGAATGCAATAAATACATACAAAAATAATAAAATACAATGAAAACAATATATATTTTTTAATTTTCATATTAATAATTCAAAGTAAATCTATCTTTGTTAATTAGATTCATTATCCTACAATTAGTTTCGATATTTCAAAAATTAAAAATCAATATGTTATAATATTTTACTTTGTTAAATTAAAATATTTTAAACTTATAGAAAATGATATCTAACGTTAATATATTAATAATCAAGTGCAATTTAAGTTAAATTTGAAAATTAAATAAATGAAAGGATGAAGGTGAATATTATAATTTAATTAGTTGAGTTCAAAATCAAATTAGTCAATTAGACATACATTTGGAAAATAACTTTGATTGGCATTTTAACATTTTTTTATTATGTCACTATCCCACATTAGAAGTTTATGAAAAAATTGGAAAGAAGAGCATTTATAAAAGGCATTATCCCACACTGGAAGTTTATGAAACCATTTGAGAAAAGAGTATCTACAAAATGAGCATGACATCTAATATTTCTCTACGTGCATTTGAATTGTAATTTATAAGGTCTAATTGAATTGTAAAATTTTTTATACTAAAAAATAATAATCGTGAAAACCACAAAATCGCAACCAGTTCACCGGTTTACGGTTGAACTGGCTAGTTCAGTAGGTTTTGAGTGATTTTGTCATAATCAGTTAACTATGCATGGTATGACCCGATTTTGGGTTTGGTTTCCGATTTTACCGGTCGAACCGACCTAGCTATGTCGGTTTTGACAACATTGATTATGATCCACATTATTATGAGTGTCATCCAATATTTGAGAAAAGTGTATGAAACCATTTGAGAAAAATGTATCTACAAAATGAGCGTGACATCCAATATTTCTCTATGTGCATTTGAATTGTAATTTATGAGGTTGAATTGAATTCTAAATTTTTTTATACTAAAAAATAATAATAGTGAAAACCACAAAATTGCGACCAGTTCACCGGTTTACTGTTGAACCAGCCGGTTCAATAGGTTTTGAGCGATTTTGTCATCATCAGTTAACCGGGCATGATTTGACCCGATTTTGGGTTTGGTTCCCGATTTTACCAGTCGAACCGACCTAGCCGTGTCAGTTTTGACAACATTGATTATGATCCACATTATTATGAGTGTCATGAATTTAACCTTTTAAACTAAATCTCGTGTGGTTTAGAACATCTTTTATGGTATAAGTTCATTGAAAAAAATTAAATTTCAATCCAACCTAACGTATCTTTGTGGCTCCGCCCCTGAGTGCTAAGACGTGTCTAAGCTGCTTTATGTAGCAATAGGCAAGAAAACCTCAAATAACTCATTGAATCAAATAAACTAGACATAAATTTAAAAGCTTATTTTCAAGAAAAAAAGTCCTAAAATCCAGCAATAACAGAGTCTTAATTTTAAGAAAGTGAAGATTTGTTCTTAACCACATAGTAGTTCTACTTCTTGCTATAACTTTATTCAAAATGTTTAAAAAACCTGATTTTTCCCCCAAGAGGGTAATGAAGATCCTGAATAGGGGGTTTGAAGGGTAGTGCCACGTCCTTCGTAGTAAGACACGACAGAAATTGTCTAGTTATGACGAAGAAAACATACTTTTCCCATTAGTCCATAAGAGGATCGAACACCCATATTTTAGGACCAAACAAGTCTATTACATGAAATGCACCAAAACCAACCACATTCTACCGAACTGTACTAAGAATGCTTTCTTATCAAAATAAGCATTTTTCTTTGCAACGACCAAGATCATGTAAATATGTATGTTTAACCTTATCAAGCTCACAATTACGGGTTTTCCCCCATTTATCAGTAGAGAAATTATTAGAATACAATAAATAACTAGACGGATGACATGGGGACATGTTTTGCGTAAATCTATAGTGGTTATAAAGGTCTCCGTTGAAAAGAGTGACAAGCTAATCTTTCAACTGTCTAGCAATAAATCAACTGGAGAGGTGAAATAGAACATGTGGTCGACAATTAGACAAACTAAGCCATCCAGTGCAGTTTACACAAATTCTTCACCAGAACCTCCACAGCCCTTATGAAGCTAAAATCATTTCAATTTTTCCATGTGTACAGAAGGATTTTCACCAGAATTCCACCAGATGAGAGAGAAAGAGTAGGTCCCACCGTGTATTTAAATATTGTAAAAAATGGCGAGCCTCACCGCGTTGTGTGTTTTCTGTGGTGTACTTTTCTGTACACCCAGAATGGTTCAAAACATTTTAACAATTAATCATATATTTACCAGCCCATTCCAAGAATGAGTACCTGAAATTCTTGTACTTACTTTTGTTGCTCAGCATGCAATCTACCAATTGTACTTAGAAACTCCACAACAGTCGACTCTATACGCTCGTTAAGTTCTTCCGCCAGAGCTTTCCCAAGGAAGAAGGCATCTAGAACACTTCTGCTCTCATTGTCACCTGCAAGATGTCGAAAAATTTTCTTTGTTCGCTGATGTAAATAGAAGTGGTAGAAATTAATGTTGGGCTTAAAGTAAATTATGACAACGACAAAATAAGTATATTGCTCAATAATCTCGGCTTAAAAACGCGGTTCGGATGAAATATCTTCAAAATTGACATTAAAACTAGTGAATCTCTCGTGGGCTTTTATCTTTTTGAGAAATTTAATGGAAGTGGGGAAAATGAAAAGGGAGGGGCACAAGGACCATATTCACCACGGGTGGGACTACAATTGCAGTTTAAATACGATGAAAAGAGTGGATGGTGAAGTGAAATGCGTGGACCAAAAGCAGTTAGCATGCAATAACCCGGTGGGGATGCCGAGATTCGGACTCCCCAACTCATTTTCTTTGTTCAATTCTGTCTTCCTTTTTCCCCTCTTGTCAAGAAAATTGGGTGGCGATTCTTGGATTCGGATTGGGAAATTGTAACAGTACTGTCCTAAATTTTCTAACAATACTGTTACGGTCTCGTATGTGGGTGTCAATGTTGCCACACCTCGAAAATTCTATGATTTCTTAACTTACGGCTTTTAAACTTGCCTTGGGTCAACCGTGCCACAACGTGGAACACAAATATTTATATAACAACATGTTTGACATATAAGTATGGTACAAGATTAATTTTTAAATTTTTAGGAGTTTAAAACTTCGAAGAGATTTAGCCCTTGTTTGGTAAAAATTAAAATTCATATTTTAATCTAAAACAAAGTCAATAATTAATTTTAAATATATATTTATGGAATCTACAATTTTTCACTGACACGTATCTTCAACTCTTATTAAAATTTACTAAAATTCTAATTTTAATTCCCACAAAAAAGAAGGATAGAAAAAGCTCGTGCATTAAAAAAAATGTAAAATATGATTAGATGATAGATCAATTTTTGTGAACTTTTTTGCACGCATTTTAGAATATATAAAAATAAGGCCAAAAGAGTGACCAGCCTATGAATTATGATTGGTTATCAATGACAACGACAAAAGAAGTCATTAATGGGTCGAAGGTAGTGTTAGGGTCCTCCAATAGATAGTGGGTGCACTATATAACTTGCGTGTTTATGGCGATAAATAGTTGAATGGCTCGGTCAAAGTTCATCTCTCACGTGTATCTATTCACATTTTGTTTCCAATTCAATCCAGTTAGAAGAATATATGTGTTGACTCAAAAAATGCACCAACGGGATTCCGGCTCCACTCACTTTAACGTAAGCTTGCTCCGCACACTTGAATAAATCGTTAGTCACACGTGGCCTCCTTCGATACTGAGGAAGGCAGTCGCGTGCACTCCAACGGTCAAGTCAATCATTGAGGTATTTATATTTGGGTGTGGGACGTGCTTTAGACGTGAGTCACTTAGGTGTTAGGGCACCGAAGGTGTATATGAGAGTATGTAAAAATGGGAGAGAATGATCTTACAAAACTTGTAGTGTTTTGAGTTGCATTATCCTTTAAATGGCATGACTTGTGACCTTTTATAGTAGTAGAGATGAAGCGATAGTCGTTGAATGAATAGGCATATGACTTCATCTCCTTATTCGAAACGTCCAATCGTAGGCATCATATCACACATACTAAGTTATGCATCAATTAATACACTCTAAAATTGTAGCCACTCTAGGACCTGGGTCTAATACTTATGTAGTAGGTTGACAAGACTTAACATTCTTCTACTGCAACATGAGTCACATCAATCATTCGCATAAGATCTTTATATACAAGATCTCTAGGGAGAAGTAAATATGAAAGATGCTTATTTATGGTTAGGAGGCTTCCGCTTCAGTAATGTGGGATTCAACCATTTACATAACGCTTCGACTTCAGGGCTTCGACCACTTATATAGTGATTTACTTCGATTTCAGAGCTTTAGCCACTTATATAGTGCTTCGGCTTTAGGGCTTTCGCCACTTGCCTACTCTTCGGCTTCAGGGTTTCGACCACTTACATAGTGTTTCGGCTGAAGCGGTGGATCACTTCTCTATTGTTGTTTTACAGCAAGTGGTGCCTCGCTTTGGTAATTGAGTTTCTGCTTACACATAACGCTTTGGGTGAGACGTCGAATCATCATCTTTTCCTATGACTTCGGTTTGTTTTTTATGATACGGAGTGTGGATCTTTTGTTTAGGCTTCTTCTTGAGCCTCGATTTTGAGGTGTGGACTTCTTCTTGAGCCTCAATTTTGAGGCGTAACAATAGTCCTTCAAATCTATATATGATTATTTATGTGGACTTGTTATTTTAAGAGGTAATATTCTGATATGACATGTCCTTTTCTTGACTTGGTGGTTTCGCCTGTTATTACACTTTCATGGAAAAAAGTACCTGGTTAGGGAATTATTGGCCTAACTTCCTTTTTGTCTATTTTGCATAGTCGGGCTCCTTTAATTTTTGTAGAAGCCTTAATTTGAATGTTGAGTTGTTTTGAAGAGACTGAAATGATGCTTTAGTTTGTTGAAATTTGATACCTATAAAGTAGGCTGACAAGAGTCGACATTCTTCTGCTACAACATGAGTCACATCAATCATTCGCATAAGATCTTTATGTAAAAGATCTCTTAGGAGAAGTGAATATGAAATATGCTTCTTTATGATTAGTAGGCTTCCTCTTTGATAATGTGGGCTTCAGGATTTCAGCCATTTACATAGCGCTTCGATTTCAGGGTTTCAGCCACTTATATAGTGCTTAGGCTTCAGAGTTTCGACCACTTGTATAGTACTTCGATTTCAGAACTTTAGTCACTTAGATAGTGCTTCGGCTTTAGGGTTTCAACCACTTGCCTACTTTTCGGCTTTAGGGCTTCGACCATTTACATAGTGTTTCGGTTGAAGCGGTTGATCAAATTTCTATTGTCGTTTTGCTGCAAGTGGCACCTCACTTCGGCCATGGAGCTTCTGCTTACAAATGGCGCTTTGGGTGAGGCGTCGATTCATCATCTTTACCTATGATGTTAGTTCGTTTTTTATGATGCCGAGTGTGGGCCTTTTGTTTGGGCTTCTTCTTGAGCCTTAGTTTTGAAGCGTAACAGCGTAACAATATGAACATTACTTTTTCAGTAATTTTTTAATTTCAAATAATATTTGTATAACTTGTATTTTCCTTATTATTAAGTAAAAAAGTTTGCATATTTCGACTATGACACTTATACCGTAAATGTAAATTGGAGTGTCCTAACTCACTTAGTTGTCGCCACATGCTGCAATAAACAGATAATATGATGATATTAACACAGACCGTTTTACATGGGCTCAACTGACCCCACAAAATTCTGATTTTTATTATTTTTTAACATTTTCCTATTTGTACTTATTTTTGTCTCCCGGCTCCTCTCAAGTTCCAAATTCATTATTCTTCCAATACCTATGTTTGCCATTTTCACCATATGATTCTCTTTTTCACTGACTAAAGAATTACAAACAAAAGATAAAAATAATATTGTCATATGAGGTTAGTGATACAACATAAAAAAATAATTCTAGAAAAATGGAGACAATGAATACGATTTTTTGTTGAAAGAGCTTTGCTACAAGTACAGGTGGGGCCCGTGCTACAGTGAGGGGCCTGTGAGTCCCCTGTGAAAATAGCCCCTGTACTTGAGGAATTACTCTCGTTGAAAATGCCCTTATTTGGGCTCCATTAAAATATCATTTCGATTACGTGTTTTATTATAGAATTTTACACAAGTAGTGACCTTGATACTTGATGAACAAATTATTGATATGTGCACTAACAAAATTTTGGAGGATTACGAATCTTTGGTTATCTTACACAGAAGTTTGGTTGTAATGAAAAAAATGAAGTGTACAGTGTACCTGTAACTTTACGGCATGTAACATTAGCATTAGTTCTTTGGGATACTACTACACAGTGTAAAAAGTATTTTCTGCAATGAAGATGGTTAAGAAACAACTACGTAATCGAATTGGAGATCGATAATCCAATGATATTCTATTGTGTATATTAAAGGCGTTGTATTTAAAAATGTCGATGACAATATAAATATACGACATTTTCAAAGTACGAAAACGAGCATGCTACATTTGTAGTAATGTATTCATATATTTTCACTAATATCATGTTTGAAAAAAACAAATTATTGTTTGATCCTACAGTGAAGAATGTCTGAATTCGTCACTGAATATTAAATAAAGAAATCGATTATAATGAATGACAGATGAATCTGTATTTACTATTAGCATCCTAAATTACCTAATTGATGGTAGGTGAAGGAATCCAAGTTTCCAAGGAACCTCTAACAACCAAGTCAAATGACGTTCATTTGCCTCGGCCAATACTTCTCAATCATAACCACCTTACATGAACTCCCAGGCATCATATTACCTTAGTAGGAGGATGTCGAAATATGATAAACTTCCATACTTGGTCAAAATTAATGTTGTTAGTGTCCGATCTTAGGAGACCACTCAGACAGAGTGTGTACCCACTTCAAATTGATTTAAGAAGCTTGAATACTATTACGCCTCAAAACCGATGATCAAGAATAAGCTCACACCTCAAAACCAAGGCTCAAAACAAAAAATTCACACTTCGCATCATAAAAAATCGAATTGAAGTCATAGGTAAAGATGACGAATCAATGCTTTACCCAAAGTGCTATGTGTAAGCAAAAGCTTCATGGTCGAATCGAGGCGCCTCCTACTGTAAAAATCGAACTGAAGTCATAGATAAAGATGACTAATCAAATTGAAATATTGGCAAGTGGCTGAAGTCTTGAAGCCGAAGCACAAAAATCGAAGTGTAGGCAAATGGCTGAAGCCTTGAGCCGAAACACTATCTAAGTGGTTGAAGCTCTGAAACCGAAACATTATATCAGAAGTCGAATCCCGTAGCTCTTGACATCGAAGACCTCCAATATGAAGCTCAATTTGGTCGAAGCCCTTGCTCCAATCCGAAGCTCCCTTTTGGTTAAAGCCCATGCTGTCTTTTAGAGAATCCGTAGGCAATCTTTATGAATGATTGATATAATGTTTGTAATAATGAATGTCATGTTTGTCAGCCTAAGGTATAAGATGGCGACCCTTTGTCAATGGATAACAAATTTAGTGATGTCACGCTTTGACGGAGATAAGGCTACGTGGTTCTTATCTAATGACTATCACTTTGGCCAGAACTCTATAAATAAGCAATTATTGTACCATTTGAATCTAATGCAACTTTTTACACTTCAAACCATATTCTATCTTTTCTTTTACTTATTTCATACTTATTTGCTTGAGTTTATAATATTTTCACTTTGGTTGAGTTGTTTGTGATTGTTAGTTGTGCAATCACCTTTGATCATATTGTCAGTATTCGAATATTTTTGTCTCACGTCATAAAGTATCTCCCACGTCCATAAAAATTATCATTTTTCGTCCGAATCTCCGATCAAAACGTGTTGAAATTTGTTTGTGTGGACGCGAGTGAGCTCATCATTTATTGTCCACATGATCATTACAAAAATAAGGGTCAACAACTACCATAAATTTTTGGTCATGTGTTGAGGTCGGACCACATGAGAGTTATAAATTACATATTAGACCGACTTTTGATCCTATTACTTTTAATCAATTGAAAATTTATAACTCGTTAAAATAAATTCAATATCAACTAATTCATTTCAAAGCTGCTCGATCCACCTAGGGGTGGGAAAAAACAAAAAAAAAAAAAAAACCGATCAAATTGACAAAAAATAAAAAATAAAGAGTCGAGTCGATTTGAACCAAAAAATCAATTTGGTACAATTCATTTTGATCATTAAAAAGTTAGGTCGGATCGGGTCGGGTCGGTTGCGATTTAAGCAACCAAACCGTCAATTACCCGAGTCAATCAGCCAATAATTTTTTTTTCTATTTTCTTCATTTTACAATTCATATTTTTAAACTTAAAAAATTAAAATAAAAAATATAAATATAAATATAATTCTTTCTCAAATAAATTATTTACCGTCGTCACTTTTTCTATCAAAACTCCAAATTCAAAAATAAAAGAAAAGCGAGAAGAAGAATTTTTTATTGTAAAATCCAAATTTTGATTATAACGTTACTATTCATTTTGATGTAATTGTTTGTTGATAACTATCAAATATATAAAATGATTTTATGAAAATTAACTTTTTACCATTTACATTATATATTATTAGGAAAATACAATGTGTACATTACGATACACGTAGCACAACCCATATTATTAATATCGAGCGTGTGTTGTTTTACCAACCAAGAAGGTCAAGTCATCAACCTTACTGGTACACATAGAACAACCCATATTATTAATATTGCGTGTGTGTTGTTTTACCAACCAAGAAGGTCAAGTCATCAACCTTACTAGTTGCAAAAGAAATGATTAAGGCATGTGCCAACTATCACCTGGTTCCCTTTTCCTTCAAAATTAGAGATAGGTGTGACAATAACAAGAAGTCAATATCACCTGCCTTAACGCTAAAAAAGACGTGGGAAGGATGGTGGGATGCAAATCACCCCACCCTCATCTTAAGCCAGACGAGAGGATGCCTGGGGAGAATTAAGGGACATGCTTCAATCAAATAGAAACCTGCTTGTAAGCATAATTATTTTATTGAAAAATTCAAGCACTAGTTTGAATTTCGATCCAACTATATTACCCATTAAAATAATTTCAGAACCTAGTCGGTCAACCTTCAAATTGGTCATAAAATTTTATTATTATTTATTAAGAGGGTGTTTAATGCACATTATTGAAAATAAAATGTATTTTATGATATAATGTGATGGAAAATATGTAATTAAAAAATAAAGATAAAGTTTAAATTTGCGTGTAATATTATTTTATCGAAAAATGCGTATTGAAAGAATGAATTTTGGGAAGAACGTGGATCAAATAGTGACTAATTTTTACCAACAGTTAAATCTGATTCTAATTTAGCCCTTGCCATTATTTAGATAAAATAGTATTTTGAACGGTGATTTTTTTAAGGACGCAAGGTTAAAAAGTAGGAAAAATATTTTGAATTTATACGCAAAATATTTTCTTGTATAGATATGTTGTTGAAAATGAGTTTGAAAATTAAAGAATTTTGAAATAATAATTATCAAAAAATAAAAAAATATTAAAAAATTGAGATCAAAATTAATAATTACTTTAATCCGTCCGCAATTATTACTCATTATTAAACTCACCATTCATTTTTATTAAAATCAACCTTTCCAAATCAATATTTTTTATTTTTCAATAAAGCCAGGATGGCCATAGGCGGTGACAGGAAAAAAACACTGAAATGGCATATCTGTAATTGCACTGTTCTACAACTTCATTTTACAAACAACTCACACCAAAGTCACCCCTATAAGAATAAACAAAACTCGTCGTCCCCGCATCGTCACGCTTCCTCCCCCAACCTTTTCTCTCTCTACAAGACCCCATTATATATATAGAATTACCTTAACTCTTATCTCTCCGACCCCAATTTCTCGCTCTAGATTCTAGATTTGCACGTACAGAGGGTTAAGGTTCATTGAAGTAGGGGGAAATGGGGCAGCAGTCGTTGATCTACAGCTTCGTGGCACGGGGGACAGTGATCCTTGCAGAGTTCACGGAGTTCACGGGGAATTTCACTAGCATAGCCTCGCAGTGCCTCCAGAAACTCCCGGCTACCAACAATAGGTTCACCTACAACTGCGACGGTCACACTTTCAACTACCTCGTCGAGGATGGATTCAGTAAGCGCTTCTCCCGATCTATTGATTAATTTGTTGAATTTACTTCTCAGTTGGGTATTTAAGTAATCATGTATGGATGTATATATATTCTTTGATATTTGCGTGTTCCGTTCTATTACTTTTTGATTAGAAGCTTAGATCTTAGTTAAATTCGAAAGTTATTCTTTTAAGAAGTAGCCCTTGAAATACGTATTATTTGGAACAGCGGTCATAAAATTCTAGAATCGTTATTATTTCAGATTAATCTAATTTTTGTTACTAAGTATAAAGAGTTGAAACTCAAATGTCAGTATACGTGTGGTCTAAATCAACAAGTAGTCATCCTGATGATTTCGTTTAACATATCAGTTCCAAATTTGGTTCGGAACATCAAGTCTCTTCGGCCGTGATCAGTTTCGAGTGTTTGACTATTGAATCATTTTTTTGTGGTGGCTTTGCCGAGTCAATCTGATTTTTCCATTTGTTTTAGATAAAAACAATTGACAGTCATAGAGATCTCACACTGTTGATTTCATCCTTTTCTTTTTGCCATACTATTCTAGTTTTCTGTGTACTCTGGTTTGTAATATGCTGTGGAATGCTGGTTAATCAGATATGGAAACTCCACTCCCCAGCGCCAGCCCCAGCCACACATATTACTGCTCAATAAGTGTTCTGTTTGGCCTCCCTGTATGATCATGCAGAAATTGAGAAATTGCCTGGGTCTCTGGTTGTTAACTACGTAGCTTTTGAAATTAACATAGTTTTTTATGTTTTCATAGTTAATTTCATAAAGTATGAAACTGCAGGAAGTTTTGTTTTTTCTTATTTTGCTGGGGCTGAGCAGTGAGCTTTACTATTTTTTACCCGTTGAAGTTTTCTAATTAGTAATTACAATCAATGCCTTGCTGTTGAAATTCTTGTGGCGTATTTTTTCTTAAATGAAAGTAACAACCTTGATTTCAGTATACTGTAAAGTTTTTGTTAATACCTTGTAACTATTATCAATTTAGTATATTAATATTATCTGGTAGTGGAAGTATCATGAATTGCATTCTGTTTTTGCTTTGACTTATGTAGGCCACTGCTTGCTATGATGATTAATTTTGAATTGACCTGATTTCAAGTTTTTATAATCTATCACCTAGATCACTGTGCTTGATGATGTGCATTATTAACAACTATGCAATACATGTACTCTATCTTGTCTGTCCCGGTCTTAGTTATTTTGGTTTTTCCTTTTCTAAAGCTGGTCTGACTTTTTCTATATCTGAATGACAGCGTATTGTGTTGTTGCTGTTGAATCTGTTGGCAGACAGATTCCTATGGCATTTCTTGAGCGTATTAAGGAGGATTTCACCAAGAAGTATAGTGGGGGAAAGGCTGCTACAGCTGTTGCTAACAGCCTGAATAGAGAATTTGGGTAATCTCCATATACTTATGTTTATTCTCTTTTTTTTTTGGGCAGAGAGTCTGCTACAACTGTTAGTTGCGTGCATTGAGAGTTAGGTGTTGATGTCTCTTTTCCACCCTGAAACTATGCCCCTGTTTGATTTAGCTTAAAAAGAATTAGAATCTAAGTCAAAATTAACAATTAGTTATAACCATACAATTCATGGGACGTACAACTTTCAACTACACATTCCATCTACTTTTATAAAAAATCTGATTTTTATCTACAAACCAAACAGGGGCTATATTTCATTCTTTTTTTTTCTTTTTTTTTGGGATAAATCTTTCAATTAATGAACGCTGCCTATCGAAATCATGACAAAAATTTAGGCCCAAATTGAAGGAGCAAATGCAGTACTGTGTGGATCATCCAGAGGAGATCAACAAGCTTGCAAAGGTAAAGGCTCAGGTTTCAGAAGTCAAAGGGGTGATGATGGAAAACATTGAGAAGGTAAAATGCATTTAACATTTTTTCTATTGATTAATCCATCCTGTGAGATATCTACAATACAGCGTATGATGATTTGAGAAGACTAAGATTCAGATATATGGTGCAAAATTTGTCATTGAGGCTTTTGTGCCTGCAGGTTCTTGATCGAGGAGAGAAAATTGAGCTTCTGGTGGATAAAACTGAGAATCTTCGTTCCCAGGTTTGTAAAAGGACGTGCATTTTTTCCTTTGCATGACGAGTCTTGAACATTATGTTTGAAAAGTTCATTTGGCTATGAATTATACACACGTGGACTTCAGGATTAGCTATCTAATGAGATGCTACCAGTAGAAGCCATGTACAGTAGCAGTTTTCGATGAAATTACATTTAGGGATTATAGTTTTAAAATTATTAAATGTTCGGACTTCACAGCAAGGTATAGCTCAACAACAGCAATGCTAGTGCAGAAAAAGTATGAAAACATCAAAAGTAGAGTTACAATGCTGATAGGTCAATTTGTTACTTTTTCTGCCCTGGATCTATGATAAATGCTTAATTGTAGTTTAGATTTTATAAGATTATGTCTGTTAAATGCTTAGGTGCCGTCTGTAGTCAAGGTTTTATAAGATTCTGTCAGTTAATTTCTTTAGGGTCAACCCCTTAATTTTGAAATTTGGATTTAGGTTTCTGGTTTGTCTCTATATGATTAGACAATGGTATTGTTCAGTTCTTCAGTATTGAATTTTATTAGTTTGCTAGGCTGATAGGCTCTGAAGTCATTTGCGGCATTTAGGCATGAGCACTCTTAACTGAGATTTCTTTCTTTTATAAATTTCATCATGAAATTCCTTGGGGAGTTCACAATTCTATGGAATTCGTTAATTTGCCGCATTTCAGCCTTTACCCTTAGATTTTAAATTATCATACTTTAGCCTCTTAGATGATGCTATGAGCATTACAACTTTGTTGCAGGCGCAAGATTTTAGGACACAAGGGACCAAGATGAGGAGAAAGATGTGGCTTCAGAATATGAAGATAAAACTTATTGTCCTCGCCATCATCATCGCTTTGATTCTTATTATTGTATTGTCAGTTTGTGGTGGATTCAAATGTCATTAGAGTGTGTGTGTGTGTGTGTCCTCAAACATGTTTACATTAACCCGGTCCTTCATGAACACGTGTTGCGCTGTTGTTCAGATATTTCATGTTTATTTACCTCTTTTTTCCCTCACATATTGCTCTTGCTAGTCTGGATTTTGTGGGGACCATGCTTGTATAGTTTGTGTTTATGATTCTTCTTGAATATACCAATGGTATGACCTTGCTTGTCTTCTAGTTTTTTGTATAGAAACGATGTCAATTATGCTGACCAAGTTTTCATATTGGAACATAAAGCCCATCGTTAAGTAACCTCGGTAGATGCTATCAATAAGTTTTTTAGATATCTTCGTCTGGGCAATAACTTCTTGCTCGTGTTGTCTTATATGAGTGCATTGTGACATTGTCATGTCTGGTCCCTCGACTCTCCTTTATTGCGTCCAGTTTACAAGTTTGTAATTTTTATGTTTCTTACCTTTAAGTTTTACGACCCCAAATGGTGTTACAATGCCCTAAATCGTGTTACCCTATAGGTATTGCAATGTAAATTAAGCCCCCGTTTGGGCTTCATTATTTAAGATTGCATTTTTTGGGATAATGTCTTTTTTGGAGAATGAGCAGTTGAAAAAGAATAATTTTTTTTTGGTTTATGTGTAATATTATTTCATTTGAGAATGTGTAGTTGAAACGAAGAGAGAAAAATGTATTATAATTTTAACAGAGGCCAAAACGGGGTACAAAAGTTCTTATTGTAACTAATTTGTTTGTACATTATTTTGTTCACAATTAACAGGACTTTGGAAATTTTCACTTGTCGTTTCCCTTATTATTATTTCATCTAAACTTTCGGTAAAGCGAATAAATCTCGTTGGGATTTGGCTACGATCGAGCTAGTAAGTGGAACTAGTTCCTTTCCTTGCTTAAATCTTGATAGGTTAAGGGTAATCTCATCCGTCAATAGATTAGCAAATCTCTTCGTTAAGATCAACTCATCTTTACACACTGCGTACTTTCTTCTATTTTTGTAAGTGAATTTGTATATAGTGCTCCGTGGAAAAAGTCTCATCTTTACAAGTGAAATGTTTAAAAAATTATTGAATTTATATTATGACCACAAACTACTCACTCAACTTCAAAATGCTTCGACTCACTAATTGAAGTGGAAAAAAGTCTCATCTTTACAAGTGAAATGTTTAAAAAATCACTAAATTTATATTATGACCACAAACTACTCACTCAACTTAAAAATGCTTCGACTCACTAATTGACTAATTGAACTTTTTCCGTTTGCACTCCATTTATCACGGGAGAAAAATCGTTACTTGACTTGCAGACATGGAGGACGGAATTCTGATGTGAAGTCCTAACGGTTGTTAAATATATGCCAAATCACCTTAATGTCCTAATCAACATAACTTGAAAAAAGGAGTTGCGCTAAAGTGCCACCCCCTTTAACATACATAGGGGATGAGACACTTTAGCAAAGCGGCACTCCCTATTGGGAGGGCGCTTGGTGTCATCCCTTGTACTAGAGGGGGTGGCACTCTAGCATGATTCTGAAAAAAATGCAGAACTAAACTCGCCTCCGGTCATCTTCTTCGGAACTCCAGCAGCCACATCTCCATCCCGCCGCCACAGCTCCAGCAGCCACAACAAAACCTACGAGAATTGGCCTTCAATGAACACCCAATAATAACACATGATTGTCTCTCCTCACACCTCCTGCATATTGCCTAGTGCTATAGAAACCATAAAATACGAATATCTCACCACAACAGAGCACACTCAGGAAATAGACCAGCACACACAATTGCCCAAATGAGATGCTCATCATGACTCGACGTGTTGCAACTTTCGTTATTATCAACCAACCCAATGTCCTTGAGCAGATAAGAGAACTGATTTTTAAAGGAATCAATGGCTTTTGGAGTTTGAGATCAAAGCAAGATGGTCACTAAAGTCACGTGCAGAAAACTGGGCCTTTGCAGAATCAACAAGCTACAAGAAGAAAGGTAATTTCTTCCATCTGTGGGTCTATCCAGCTGAAACGCGACACCCCCACTTATTAAAACCCTGAAAAAGCTAGTGTTTAACGCGACTCTTTTGATTTGGAGCTCTGCTCTCCGGCGTTTATTTAACGCGACCCATTTCGGTGCGGCTCCGACCGTCGGAGTTTTATCACCGGAGTTGATTTGGAGAAAATGACGGTGGATGATTTGGGGAAAAGAAAGATGTATCTGTTATGGTTTCAAGGAGGAAAAAACGGCTTTTTTTTTTTCCTGTTTAACTAACGTTTCATCGTTGAAGTTGTCAGAACTCTTTTGCTAACATGGACTACAAGGATGATGTGGCATATGTTTACGTACAGTTAATTGTCCTGCTAATATTTGTAGGTTTCTACTCTTATTCGATGTCCTAAATCATAATATTTTATTATTTTTTAGATAAAATTCTCTCTAATTTATGTTATATTGTATTTTCTAAATAAAATTTTACGTGTAATGAAGAATTAAATAAAATAATGTAAAGTGACGAAAAAATGATAATATCTAAGGATGAAATAGTGGAGATAAATAATAAACTAAGTGCGTTGGAGTGAAGCGGGCCTCAATGGACGCAGAGAAAAGAAGGAAGAGAGAGAGAGAAAAGAGAAGAAGAAGAAGTAGGGGAGAAAGAAAAAGAAGGGTGCTTGCAGCAAAAAAGAAGAGAAGAAAAGAGGACGCACAGTACACAGGGAAGAAAGACGGCAGGAAAGCAGAAAGAAAAAGATAGAAAGGAAGAAAGAAAGGGGAAGAGAAGGAAAACAAAGGAGACGTCATACACCAAAAATTTCACGTTTCGTTAATTTTTGTTAATATTTTTCACTTTTGCGTATTTTTATTTTTACAATATGAATAACTAATATTTATATTAGGGAAAATAATATAGTCGACTTGTAATTCTTTATTTTTTCATTTAAGATTTATGTGATTTATTTTTATATGTGTTGATTTTATTTTGAGTTTAAAACATTAAATTACCTGATCAATAATTTGATGATTATACAAGTCTCTTACGAATCTAGTAGTGAGTTTGAGATTTAGAACATATAATAAAATTCGGTAAATTAGTATAACATATAAAGATACCATACTAATTATTGCGGTCATAATATGAATTCTTAGAATCAGTGTTTCGTTTAACTAAAATTGATTCACATAGACATATTGAATTTAATTAGTTAAATAGGCATAATGAGAACTTGAAAGGGTAAATTGAATACAATAGATGAATTCGATCAAACATTACGTTATGTTATGAATCTTGAATTAAGAATTAAGACGATCAATAGATGAAATTGTTATGCCATAATATTCATTACATATTTGAATATTTAATTATCTGTTGTGTGCAATCTTATTATATTTTCAAATAGTTAAAAGTATTTAGAAAAAATAATCACAACCATCATAATTATTTACTTGCTTTTGTCAAATAGAAGTTAGAAAAATTAGATTAAGTTATAAAGTATAATTTTTGTGGGACGATATCCGGACTCAAATATTCACTATACTACTTGTTACGATATCGTACACTTGTGATATAAAAAATGCAACATCCTGCCTATTTTCCGTCCTCCACGTCAGCAAGTCAGGTAACGATTTTTCCTTAATGATGGATGAAATGCAAACTGAAAAAGTTCAGTGAGTAAATTAAAGCCTTTCAAAATTGAGTGAGTAGCCCGTCACAAAAGTGACGAAAAAATGACAAAATCTAAGGATGAAATATTGGAGATAAATAATACACTAAGTGGGTTGGAGTGAAGCGGGCCTCAATGGACGAGAGAGAAGAAAGAAAAGAAAAGAAGATGAAGATGAAGAAGTAGGGGAGAAAGAAAAAGAAGGGTGCTTGCAGCTAAAAAGAAGAGAAGAAAAGAGGACGCACAGTACACAGGGAAGAAAGACGGCAGGAAAGCAGAGAGAAAAAAAAAAAAAGAAAAAGAGAAGGAAAAAATGGAGACGGCGTACACAGAAATTTCACGTTTCGTTAATTTTTGGTAATATCTTTTTACTTTTACGTATTTTTATTTTTATAATATGAATAACTAATTTTTATATTAGAGAAAATAATATAGCCGACTTGTAAATTTTTATTTTTTCATTCAAGATTTATGTGATCTATTATATGTATTGATTTTATTATGAGTTTAAAGTATTAAATTATTCGATCAATAATTTGATGATTATGCGAGTCTCTTGCGAATTGAGAAGTGAGTTTGAAATTTAGAATATATAATAAAATTCAGTAAATTAGTATAACGCATAAAGATATCATACTAATTATTACGGTCATAATATGAATTCTTAGAATCAGTGTTTCGTTTAACTAAAATTAATTCACATAGAGATATTGAATTTAATTAGTTAAATAGGTTTAATGAGAACTTGAAATGGGTAAATTGAATACAATAGAAGAATTCGATCGAACACTACATTAAGTTATGAAATCTTGAATTAAGAATTAAGACGATCAATAGATGAAATTGTTATGCCTAGGCCTGGGCGCGGTTCGAGTTGGATCAATTTTTAGCTCAACCCGAAACCAAACCGACAAGGTCGGTTTCAAAAAATTCCAACCCAAAACCGACCCAATCAAACGCTGAAATCGAACCAACCCAAACCGAATCGGTTTGGTTCGGTTAATCGATTTTTTTGACCTAAAATAGATTTTTAAAAATAACAATAATAGCACGAGACTCCATTTCGTAAATGTAATTTATGCTAAACGTCAAATATAAAAAAAAATAACATACGGAACCAAAGGAAGAATTGGTACAAACCATAAGATTTTAAGTTGAATCACCTTCATTCAAAAATAAATCGTAGCATTAACAGACCAAGAGTTATACAGTGATTAATAGATAGAATAGATGATATAATAAAATAATGCTCGGTGACTAAGATAAATCATTCAAAAGTAACGGTTTGGGTCGGTTCGGTTCGGTTCATATTCGGTTTGAGACATCAAACCATGAACCGATCCGACCCGAGTCGGGTTTGAAAAATAAAAATCAAACCAACCCGAAACGCACGACCAAACCGACGTGAGTCGGTTCGGTTTAATCGGTTTGATCGATTTTTCGATTTTTTTGCCCAGGCCTAATCATGCCATAATATTCATTACATATTTGAATCTTCAATTATCTGTTGTGTCCAATCTTGTTACATTTTCAATTAGTTAAAAGTTAGTTAGGAAAAATAATCATAACAATCATAATTATTTACTTGCTTTTGTCAAATAGAAGTTAGAAAAATTAGATTAAGTTATAAAGTATAATTTTTGTGGGACGATATTCGGACTCAAATATCCACTATACTACTTGTTATGATATCGTACACTTGCGATATAAAAAATGCAACACTTGGCCTATTTTCCATCCTCCACGTCAGCAAGTCAGGTAACGATTTTTCCTTAATGATGGATGAAATGCAAACTGAAAAAGTTCAGTGAGTAAATTAAAGCCTTTGAAAATTGAGTGAGTAGCCCGTCACTATAATATAAATTTCAAACATTTAACTCCATCTTTACACTCTTTGGACTTTCTTTATTTAAATAAGTGAATTTGTATTTTCTTCTTGAGTGCTCTGGTGGAAGAAGTCGTGTGTTTGTAACGATAACTTTGTGGTGCCAAATCCAGTGCTATTTCCCTCAATTTTTTCAAACGACAATACAAACGCCATTTATGACATTTTACTTGGCGTGGTTTTAAACCTGCGCGTGTTATATGATTTCTCTCTCTTCTCCCACCAAATTCTTAACTTCAGACTGTAAAAGCGGCTCAAAATTCCAAAAGAAAAGATAGTATTATATCCCAATTCCCAATCCCAAGCAAGGGTTTAAATTTTAGTTTCTCTCTCTACCTATATATATATATATATTATGCACTGGTAATTTGTCTCCAGTGTTTTGGGGATTTCGTTTTCAATTTCATTTTTCTTCTGCATTTGAAAAGAAAAAGTAATGGATAGATACCAGAAGGTTGAAAAGCCGAAACCGGAATTGCCGGTTAACGAGAATGAGATCCGAATTACTTCTCAGGGTTTGGTCCGTAATTACATCAGCTATGCTACTAGTCTTCTTCAGGTTATAATTAAATATCTCACGTTGCTATTTTTTCATGATATTCTATTTTTTTTTTTCCTTTTTTGTGGTTTTTGTTGCTGTTTTTAGTATGTTCATGTTATGTCGTTTGATTTGTTTCTTTCGCATTATGACATTTTTGGATTTTATTGGCGTTCTTGTGATATCGTTGCTTGTATTTGGGCGCTCTAATTTTCTTTTCTTGGTTTTACGATTGACTTCAGTTCATAGAATGATATTACATGACCAAAAAATTTCCCCATTTTCATTATTTTGTATCTTTGATCTGTATTTGCCACTATACAAGTTTGGTAAGTATGGCGAGTTTTACCCGTGAATATAATTAAGAGACTTGTGACAGATTGTCTCTGTTGTTTATTTGTTTTCACAATTTTTTTAATTGTGCTTTTAATTATTTTATCTCTAGTGGGCCAGGAAGAAGGATGAAAACTTGTATTTGAACATTATTTCGACTTGTATTTCTGATGCCTTGTGGGTTGAACAATTTTCTTCTCGTTTTCAATTTCCGTTGTTAATGTTCATATAATGGACATGCTTGCATCTCCATTAGACGATGGTATGCTTATTATTTAATGTTTTTATCCTGTAGTGTATAGTCATCCTGAAATCTGGACTAGTATTTTGAATACCACAGTTGTTCCCCATTAAGGATCCGTTCCGTCCTGAAATAATCTGCTTTTCTACTGAAGGAAGATTAGGTAACTACTATGATTCAAAAGAAATGAGATGATGTCGTTGCGGAACCATTGAGGAATTCCAGAATAAAAGTAAGCACCCAGTGTTTAAAAGATTTAGGGAAAAAATCATGACTACCAAACATAAGCCAAAGTGCAGAAACTTCTCGCATTGGATAGTCTTTGTGGGGGAATTATGAATAATTCAATTTTAAGTGATCCAAACACATTGGTAACAAGAGGGATTAATGTAATTAATATACTGTAGAATTGATTATCCAGAACTGAGTGTGGATGATGAAATCTTTGGCCAAAATATGAATGTATTGCAAATTAGGGCTCGGGTCAGTGATGCAAGCTTATCCAACTTTTTTAGTCTAAATTTGTGGACGTTGAATAGCATGCTTGGTCTTGTTAATTGAGACCTAATAGCAGTTTGTGTCAAATATTTTTGTTCAATTTGATGCATTTGTTTTTTTTTTCTTCTTTATCCTCTTTCATGTGCATTCTGATCGTTTCACTTGTTCACGAACTGGGCCTCTGAACAAGTAAAACCTGAAATTTCCATGGTGTTTACATTACTTCACCCAATAGGTGCAAAGCTTGCAAGAATTGAGTTATGAAGAATTTATCAAGTTATTGCATGTATTTTGTGTTTGCTATCATCCAAATGTGCTAGCTAAGCATGTTATAATTCCTGATGTTTAGGAGAGAGATGTGAAAGAGATAATCTTGAAAGCAATGGGTCAGGCGATAAGCAAATCTGTGGCTATTGCAGAAATTATCAAGGTACATTCATAAACTCCTTGTACATATAGTTCCTTTTTCATTTGTTTTGAATACAATGGCTGAACTCGGTCCTTTTGTTTTGAAACAGAGAAGAATCCCTCGATTGCATCAAGACACTGCCATCAGTTCAGTGAGTATAACGGATACATTTGAACCCATTGAAGAGGGCCTTGAGATGTAAGTTTCGACTCGTGTGTATTTAGTTTGTGCTCTTTTATAGTTTTCATTCACATGCAGCTTTATGGACTCAGTGTTGTTTCATTTTTGTTCTCTTTAATTTAATGCATTTTGCAAGTAGAAGATATACTACTGAGTCTTTAATATTGATTTTAATGCCTAATTCAGAGTGGAGCAGACTCGTCAAGTCTCATTGATTTCCATCACCTTGTCAACTAAGGAGCTCAACAAGAGTTCTCCTGGGTAATTTTCAAGTTTTTTGAATCTCCACTAGATTTTTTATGGACGGT
>CAIGRB010100660.1:24999-44419 GCA_903798255.1 Fraxinus quadrangulata
ATAGGTACCACGCTCCATCTTCTATGGAGCAAACTAAACAACGGTATGACTATCGGCTGCAGCAACTGCAACTGCAACTGCAACCACCACCTAGACAAGTGCGTGCAGTGTACAATGCTGATAACGGAGGTAATATTAAGAAAAGGAATTGAAATGGAGCCTCATATTGAACTATTACGTTCTTGATATTAATGAAATTTGATATTTAGATTCATATGGAAGAGGAAGAGCTCGAGGCAGAGCTAGGGGACGGGGTTGGAACAGAGGTGGATATGCAAGCTCTCAAGGTACACACTCACTAGAACCATTTTTTGTCCTATTATGCGGACTGTCTTATATCGTGTTGCATCAAGTATCCTATATTTCTGACTCCTCATCTTTCATCCTGGCAGAAAATGGTGGATATTCAAACTGGGGCCGAGGCGGCAGGCGTGGTGTTGGTAATGGTTGGGGTTACCGTGGTTAATGTTCTTCTTTAACTCAAGATTGTCAAACAAATGACTTTCTGCTAATGTCTTGAATTCAAGAAATTATGGCAAAATTTGTTGAAATAAGGATGTGTTATTAACTATTGCAAGAATACGCAGTCTTTATGTTTGAACTTGCTCTAGAATTGTTCATAATTAGAAACATCATCTTTTTGTTTATTGACAGGTGGTGGATATGGAAAAGGCAGAGGCGGAGGTGGAGGTGGCAGAGGCTATGGCCGTGGCCGGGGAAGTGGAAGGATGGGCAACTATGCAAGGAGTGGCTATGCGAAGGGTGACGGCAACCAGGCATAGTTTCAGAATTGTTCTTGTATGATCTACCTAAAGCTTGCATTGGCTGGCCTCATGGTTTCCTTTTAGATTTGTGTTTAATTGTCGCTTATGTTACCTTGGGTCGTTAAGCAGTTCATTTGCTCGATTTTTATCATGTTGATATATGGTGAAAGTTGTTCCAAATATGCTTCTATTTTATGCCAAAGAGCAAGTGTATCCAGGTTGTGCCTGCCATAATTCTTTGATTCGCGTTGCTAATTTGTTTTCCTGTTTCAAAATACTCGTTGAGTTTAAATGACTATGCGAATATCTCTCTCCATATCTTGCTGTGTGTTTGTGAGGGTCGAGCTGGGTTTTCATCTCTTACGTGAACTGATGTGCTTTAAGAGTGTTCCTATTGATTGGTTGAAATGTAGAATGAGAAATTTGTCTTTAAAATTACTGAACAAACAAGGACACGTTGAGCTCTGGTCTGCCTGCGTTGGGAGATCCTTACGGTGGGTCTTAGGCAACAACATATGCTGGCGGCCTCTGGGATTATGAAATGAAAGTGTAAAGAGAGTTGCGTTGAATTAACGTATCTATATCTTAGTAGCTTGCACTAAGCTTTGGCACAATCTAACATTTTTTTTTTTTTTTGGTATTGGATAAGTGTGATGTGATGAAAATTTCATGATAAGATACATGAAAAAACTTTATTTAAAATTTAGATAGAAAAAGAATAAATCAACAATTAAAAACTTGATTGTTTGGACTAACCACAAAAAATACAGCCCATGCCCCCATGGGGACTTAGCATATGACTTGAAAGAACCGATGAAATAGAAAATTCTCATTTTTGAAGGCATAAAACAAAGGTACACAAATTAAACGAGTGTCATGTTCTATTCCATTGTTAGACAAATTCAATAGGTCGAGTTTGTTCATTGATGGTTCAAAACATAGAAATTGTTCACTAATGGTTCGTTTGATTGTAAGAATGAAATTTGGGTGGAAAGAAAATGAATTTCAAGGAATTGAATTGCCTAGAATTTGTTTTACTGGGAATTATCGATTAATTGTGTGTGACTGATATAATTTTTAATCTGAAAAATACTGAAATTTTGGATCTTTTGGTATTCGTTAGACTCTGTTTTCCATGAAAATTGTCTATTAAAGGGACTTTTTTTTTTTTACAATTGAGAATAAAATTTGTTTAAAAAAAAAAATTGAAAAATCATTTTCCGACCAAAGGGGTGGGAAAATCAATTCAATGAATAGGTGGGGGGTTGGGGAGAAAATGTTTTGCAAAGAAAAATAGTAAAGATCAAACGTGCCTAATAGTTGGTAGTTGAGTGGGAAATAACATGTTCTTTTTTTCTTTAAAAGTTGAATAGTATTTCATGATTTTCGATAACTTTGATGTAGAAAATAGTTAGCTCATGAACGCATATTTGCTCAACTTTCAAATGATTACGACTACTAACTTGGAACAAACCTTATCGTAACATGTTTCCTATTTTAGAAATGGTAAGGAATTAGGGTTTCATTTCAAAAGATTTAACCAATTTTAGAAAAGTCTAATCTCTTTATTTAAAAAAAGAGAGAGAGAGAGAGATAAGAAGTATTATAATATTAAGTACTTTTAATGGTAATTCTATATTGCATTATTACTTAAGTACTAATTTAGTTTTTGTTTATGAGTAATGATCATAGTTATACAATAAAATTTAAATATATTTTTATTTATTAAATAATATAATAATAATAAAACGACATAAATTATCTAGATGAATAATATTATTCCTCGGGGCAGAGGGAAATGCCATCGAGCAATGGCTTTTACAAATTGTTACAAGCAAACGTTGGATTCCTTCGTATTTGGTAAGGAAAAACTTTTTAACATTTTTTTATTAAAAATGCTAATTGCCAAATTATTACTGGGGACATAATGACACGTGTCACCCTGGAACTGGCTTTCCTTTGTCTAAACTAAGATCATAGAACATGGACGTCACCGTTGTCCAGATTCATTAATTATCTGTATATATGTTGTATTCTTAGCTACTTCCCTCCACCTGAATCTGCCATTCTCTCTCTAGATTTGTGGATGTATAAACTGTGAACTTTTAGAGAGAGAATGAAAATGGAAAGCGGTTTAAAGAAGATATTGAAGAAAGAGAAAGAGCCCTTTCATGTAATTCATAAGGTTCCTTCAGGTGATGGTCCTTATGTAAGGGCTAAGCATGCTCAGGTCTGCCTTTTCCATCTATCAAATCTTTCTTTCTATCTCGACTTGGAGTTCGACCAAAAAAAAAGTCACCTTTGTTAGAACCTATACTGGTATTGTCGTTTTGAAAATCGAAATTCTTTGAATTTTTAGTTTTATTCGAAAACCTTGAACGAACTTTAATGAATCTTTTGGAATTTTTTTGACCAATTGCACATTGTTATGGACTTTTTATGAGTAACTTAATTTTAACTTCAACAAAACAATTATTTACGTTCGATTTCACATTAGATAAAACTAACAAGTGATTAGAGTTTAAAATTAATGTTGAATCATTTTTCATAATTAGATATATCAATATAAATTAAAACTATATTTTTGTACAACATTTTCATGTCGTTTCTTATTTTACTTTTTTTTTTAATTCAAAAAAAATAAGGCTTTTAAGTGTTATTTAACGTTTGGTTTGACTTGTTTTAGATTATCAATCTTGAATTCTACTATTGTTTTGATTCGATCGAACTCATTTAAACTTTTCTTTTCATGTCGAAGTTCTATCTCACAATGTTCTTTTAGTTGTCCTTGAACTATTTTTTTATTTTTATTTTTTGAAACAAAATACTGTGCTATTGTTTAGGTGTCACTTCATTTCAAGTTTTTCACTAGTTGGTCCTTTCTTTTAACTAGATAGTCAAATTTTCCATTGATTCGAACTAAAAACATAAATAGAAATATTAAATAAGAAATAGAAGTTGAAATTGGTAACGGTTCTACTTAACGTGTCAAACATGTTATGGGGGTATAACTTTGATATAATTTTTTTGATTTTGAATATTTTTTGGGTTTCAGATAGTACAAAAAGATCCAGAAACAGCTATAGTATGGTTTTGGAAAGCTATTAATGCAGGAGATAGAGTGGACAGTGCCCTTAAGGATATGGTTGTGATTATGAAACAATTGGATAGAACTGAAGAGGGCATTGAAGCTATCAAATCCTTTAGGAGCCTTTGTCCAAAACAAGCCCAAGAATCACTTGACAACGTTCTCCTTGACTTGTACAAGGTATATAGCATTTAGATTACCATGTTTGTAACACCTTCTTCTTCTTCTTCCTCTTCTTCCTAATTTTTTTTTAATTGTGGTTATTAAGGATAATATTCCACGTTGATTAAAGATAAAATAAACATATAATTTAGGATTTGACTATACATCTTAACAAGATCTACCTTTTAAGAATAAGTCCTTGTTTGGTTTGGTTGAAAATCAAATTAAAAATTCAAGTTAAAGTCGACTTTTAATTTTAATTACACATTTTATCAACTTCTATCAAAATTTACTAAAAATTTAATTTTCATCTCTATCAAATGAGGTTAAATTCAAGTCTCAATAGTAGTAAATAATTATTCATGTATATAGCAATGAACCCTCGTATTGTTTTTGACCAACGAGTCTATCGTCTCCTTCGAAACACTGCACAGAACATGAATCAAAGTTTTTTTATATTCAACAAAATAATTCGAGTGTCTCAAGTCCGTGAAAACCTAACACAACAAAATCCAAGTAGAATATTTTAAGGAAATTGCAAATCAACCACAATTAAAGAAAAAAGTAAACAAAAATAAGAATAATTCTCAAAAAGTGAACAAAGTGTCCATTTGAGCACACAACACACGGATTTGGTCATTATCACATTGGTGAAACCTGTTCGCAAACAAACCACGGTATTATTTGTCAAAATTCGACATTGTCGAAGTCTTCCTGGTACCTTTTCTGTCATAAGTGTTAGATATTTATAACATAAATATAATATCTGAAAGAAATAATTAATTCAGATGAAGTGTCCAATGGGTGAAAATGTGGAATTTGTGTGGGAAGTCGGGGGTTCGAGTCACACCTCACGCATTATATTAAAAGGTCTTTGATTGGGCCTTGGGGCCTTGTGCTTTCTTGATCCAAATAAAATAATTTTTATTTTATTTTATTTTCGTAATTATTTAATGGGTCAACTAGCCAGTATTCAGAAACTGTTTTTAACTGCCCAATATTAACAACCCATTACCACTGCATATAATGTTGGATCATGGTGGAGGCAGTTTCATCTTTTCTCTACCTATATAAACCCCCATTTGGACATTAGGAAAAACACACAAAAACGAATTATATCTTTCTATTGAAAAAAGAAAATATTATATACTCAGTTTTTTCATATTTTTCTGGAATACACTTGAGAGTTCTGGAAATCAATTGTGATTGCTGCACAATTGGTTTATTTGATCGTTGTATCTTGGAGGTGATTGTCCACAGAGGTCGTAGCAGTTATCGACGGACAATTTCGCTTTAGGATATCGTGCTGTCACGAGACTCGATCAGTCGATAAGTTTTATTTTTCTGCACTTTACTGTATTGCTATTATTAATCTGTCCAACAATAAGTATGTTCTTTTTGAAGTCGGAACTTCTCTTGATGTTTGACGTTTGTCTCAAGAATGATACAAGAACAAGCTGCATTAATCATTCATGTCTTTGTACATTTTATAAAGCCTTTTTTGTTTCCTGATTTGTAGAAATGTGGAAAAGCTGATGAACAAATAATGCTGCTGAAGCATAAGCTTAGAAAGATATACTTAGGAGAGGCCTTCAATGGGAAGCCGACAAAGACCGCGCGCTCTCATGGGAAGAAGTTTCAGGTTTCAGTCAAGCAGGAAACTACAAGAATACTGGTAATCATACAACTGCTACATCATTTCTTCTTCAAATCTAATGTGTGTCGTGTTCGTGTTCGTGTCTGTTCATTAAAATTAGCTCCAAATGCAATAATGGATCGTGTAATGACCATGGTTTTTGGAACAGGGAAATCTAGGCTGGGCTTACATGCAGAAAGGCAATTACATGGCAGCAGAAGTTGTATACCGTAAGGCGCAAATGATCGACCCGGACACGAACAAGGCCTGCAACCTATGCCATTGCCTAATAAAACAGGGACGACACGATGAGGCAAATTTGGTTCTTCAAGACATTTGGCAGTATAAACTACCAGGTTCCGATGATTCAAAGTCGAGAATTCGTGCTGAAGAATTGTTGTTAGAACTGCAAGAATCTGGGCAGACTCTGCCTTCGTTAACGCCAAGTCTTCCTGAAGGCCTAACTTTTGAAGACGATTTTGTTGAAGTGCTTGAACGTGTGATGAATGAATGGGCTCCTGCTAGATCAAGAAGGCTTCCAATTTTTGAACAGATTTCTCAGAATAGAGATCAGTTAGCCTGTTGATTTCATTGAAATTACTTCTATTCTTCTGTACTTTTATTTATTTATTTTATCAGTTAGAATTTGTAAAAATATTTTTACAAAAACAAACTAGAAAATCGGTATGTGGAATAATGGTTTGAGGGTCTGTAAATTGATGTCCACGAAGTTGGGACTCGAGTTTGGAGAAAGAAATGTGTTCCATAGAGATTGCATTTCTTATTTGAAAATAAAAAATCAGTATGTGACCTCAACAAACAGGTCACTTCTATATTCATGATCACTACCTATTCTAAAATCGTTGTATTTTTCTATATGTCATAGTCCGAATAACCTTTTTTTTTTTTGAACGATACCTAACACTTCATCTTTAATTTTCATTAGACGTGATGCCATACGTGAGAACATATTATCCCATTCATATATTTTTTCACCATGAATCACTTATCGTTATTGATCATTTTTTTAGTGTTGAAAGCCATGAGTTGAATTAGTTAGTTGAGCATCGATGTATAGAAAGGACCTCATTGGTACGAAATTGCAAGTGTTCAATGTCATTTTAAACAAGAATTAAAGTGGATTTAAAAAGTCTAATTTATCGTCCTACGTAGATTATTTTATATGAATATCAAGTTTAGAGACCGTACTCCTTGTTTGATGAAAACAAAATTTCAGGCAATGTTTTGACTAAAATTAATACTAATGAAGAAAAGAAAAGCAATCAAACGAAAGTGATTTCTTTCGATTATGTATAAGTTTGATTAAACAATCAAATATGATGGTTAAAATGTTGAAACTATCGATTTCACTGTAGTTAACTCCTTTTATGTCATTCCTCAAGTTCAATTTCTTAAGTTATGTTCGTTCGAATTCACTAATTAAATCAATTTACCTTTATTGAGCTCAAATCAATCATATTCAATTAAATCAACTTACTAAATCTTTATGTAAATTTGAATGAGTATTGTTAATTGCATTAAATCACCTAAGAATTCAATTAAATACCGAAACAATAGTAGAAACATATCTCTACCTTTTACCTAATTGTCGAATATTATTACATGGTCTAATTAATTTATAACCCACCTCTAGACTTTTGCAATTCATAGATCATGAATTAGTGATCAAATAATTCAAAAAGGAGTAAAATTAATACATAAATCAATTAACTGCACAGATCTTTATAATTTGAAATTTAGCCCATGTTTGGTGTAGCATAAAAAGTTCATAAAAGTCTAAATCAAAATAACAAAAATAATTTTAATTATACATTTTATGAGATCGACAACTTTTCAACCGTATATTCGATCAACTTTTATCAAAATCTATTAAAAATATTACTTTTAGCCACATCAAACAGGGACTAAATGATCAAATCTAAGTTACATTGTTCATTCCAACTAATAATTTAGTTATTCGTCATACGGAATAAAAAAACAAAAAAAAAATATTGGATTTCATTATCGGGTTTAAAGGAAAAAAAATGAAAAAGAAGGAGAATGTCACGTACCAAGAATCCGTCTTTTTCATGCAAAAGTCATGAAACCTTCTCATTTATTCTCTATTCTCTTGTATACTTTTTTCTCCTTTAGTTTGGCCTATAATAGGGCTTTGTATAGTTACCTAAATTACAGTCATTTGCACTTTGACCCTTACTTCAAGTTTCTCATACGATTTTGGTCATTTGCAATCCAAGTCTTCAAAACTAATCACACAACTCTCAAAAGCTTCTAAGTTGGTCCTCGATTGTCCATAGTCATTCAAGGTTGGTCCTCCTCAAGTTCTGAAAATGTGCAAATCAGTTCCCAAACTTTCCATAAGTTGAATCACTTTTGTAACTTGTGAATTTCCTCCAATTACTCTCTTAATGCTTTCCATCAGTCCCATACCATCTTCAATTACTTCAAACCACTCCAATTAAGCTCAAAATCTTTCTTTTTGCTCCAAGTGCCTCCAGATATGAGTTTTACCTATGATGACAATATTTACACCAAATTAAAAAAAGAAGAAGAACCTCAATTTGCAATTGTATATCAAATTTATAAGCTAGGAAGTGTGTAAACACACTTATCAAACCCCCACTCCAAAATTAGTTCAAGACTAAAGGATATGCTTTTTCCCGCATTCAGTATACACCGTGACACTTATCTATTTTACAAGCACTCATATGAAAAAAGAGACTAGACAATTGAAATTTATGATTAAGAAAGGTACTTGCCTATATAGTGTTTCCAAATCTCGAGTCTCATTTTCCATTTCCTCTCCAATTTTTCGTTTTAGATAATATGGCCATGGTATTTGGTTTGTATTGAGCTTTGAAATCCATAAATTATGTGGACCAAAATGTATATAATTATAAATCCCACAATTAGGCAAACATGGTTGAAGAAAAGAGATTAAAAAATGAAATGGTTGGACCGAACTGAACTGGACCCATATTCTTGTTGACTTGGCGGCATGCAAAATGTACAAGCAAATAGCAGCTGCTTCGTCCTTCTAATTTTCTATTCGCATACTTTCCCTCTTTCCTTCAGAATCTCCTTCAAAACTTCCATTAAACCGTAACTTTTATTCTTTTCACTGTAATTTTTCTGCACCGAATCTGTAAATACATGCATATTTATGTTGTGTATATGTATTAATATGGAAGGAAAGGTTTCATACAACTTTCCGCTGTTTCTTCAACCCACTTTCGTCCATAGCTTTCTCGTAAATTCCACCCAATTTTCGTTTAATATCTCTTGGAATAACCCGCTATTTAACATCACTTTTGGCGAGGACAATTGCTAGACCAGCTCTATATTCTCCCTGTTTCAATTCGGTAAATTTAATTCATAAGCGGTGATTTTGTCCGTATTCTATGATTTGTTGGATCGTTTGTTGTTCATGCTTGTGTGTGTATAGATGTAGATGCTTATAATTAGTGTGTATTTATTGATGCATAAATATATCATCCGTTCATGGTAGAATTTGGGGGTTTTGAGAATTTTGGTCAAGATTTCTTTTCCTGGCCTTATTTTCTTTCGATTAGTGGACAATATGTATTGCTTAATTCGTCTTTTATGTTAGGATGAAATGGACTAAAAAGGTATTTTGAATTTTTTTGCATTTGTTTGTTTATAACAAAATTTCTGGGTAAAGTATCTTGGATCTGCTTTTCTGAATTAGCTTAATGTGATCGTCACACCCACCCATCCATTTATGGGAGGGGTTTGCCAAAATCTTGTGGATTTGAGTACAGGCATTGCTTGGGTTTCAGTTCATTATTTTGGGTGTTGAAATGTTTTATACTGGCCTTCTCATTGATGTTATTTGTGCTGTGAAGTTTAGGTCTTTTTTCAATTCATGTTTTGTTAATGAGTATATAATTCTCAGAGCTTTCTGTTTGATTATATAATTTGATGTTATGGAACCGACTATTCATATTCATATTACAACTGCAGGTCATAGAACTCATTAGTTACTGTTGCTCAAGATATTGTCAGTAATTCTTTATTGGAGGTCTTATTACTTTGAGATTTGTACATTCTGTGTTAATGAAATGTATTTATTTAATTCTTGTAATGGGTTGCTGTCAGATATACTTTGAAGTCGAATGAAGATGCTGTATTTCATTAACTCTGATCCAGTGTCATAAGATTCAGAGGTTCCAGTATAGAGAAAGCCCAATACTTCCACCGGTGAGTAAAAATGTGACGTGTCTTAAAATTTCTATGTTGGATTGCATTGCGTTGATAATATATTAACTGAATTCAAAATTTTCTTTATTGATGCTTGGTTCTTGAGGTTAAACTGCCTTCCTTTCTATGTTTGAATGTTTAAACTTCTGATTGTATACATTTGAGTTCGTACCGTGGCAGAAATTTTTGCTGGTTCTATAGGTATTTGCCTTCATTATTTTGGGTTTGGGTATTGTGGTTTGAATAGGTGTGCTTCTTTGTCTTTCCAGTTCTTAGGGGATTGCTTTGGGAAGAAACTTCTTTATACAGTTCTTATGTTTGTCTGGTGACGCAGTTATGATTTCTACTGCCATTTTATATAATAAAACAATATTTTGTTCATTTTCTTGTTCATTTTCTTTGCACTATACTGGAATATAGATGTTATGCTAATGAATTCAATATTAGAAACATCACACAGTGCAAATAGATGGCTGGTAGGAAGCGAAGCATTTCAAATGATGCAGATATGTCTGCTCTGTACGAGGAATGGGATGAAGTTTCGTGTCCTATATGCATGGACCACCCACACAATGCTGTTCTTCTCATTTGCAGTTTTCATGATAAGGGCTGTCGGTCATACATTTGTGATACTAGTTATAGGCATTCAAATTGCTTGGACCGATTTAAAAAACTTGCAGGAGAAAACACTGACAGCTATACTACATTAGCACCCAGAAGTCTGCATGATTTTATTAATGCTAGCTCAAGTGGTTTGACTGGGGATCTGAATGCAAGTAACACTGCCGCAACCGTGGAAATGCCTGGAGGATCTGGAGGAAGCAGCACATTTGATGCAGATTCTGACTTTGGAGAACAAAGAATATTGTGGGAAAGGTTTGATCGAGAGACTAACATGGAGAAGCCAAAACCACGGGCAAATTTGAGATGCCCTTTGTGCCGTGGGAGTGTTCTGGGCTGGAAGGTTGTAGAAGATGCCAGAATGTATCTCAACCTGAAGTCACGAAGTTGCTCTCGTGAATCTTGTTCGTTCTCTGGTAACTATGGCGAATTACGTCGGCATGCTAGAAGTGTTCATCCGACAGTCTGCCCAGCTGATATTGACCCATCGAGACAACAAGCCTGGCAATGCCTTGAAGAACAGAGAGTGAACAATGATATTGTTAGTGCCATCCGCTCATCCATGCCAGGGGCAATCGTACTTGGTGACTATGTGATTGATAATGGAGATAGGCTATCGGGTGAAAGGGAAAGACGTTTACTTGGTGATTCTGTGTTTGATAATGGAAGTAGCCTATCAGGTGGAAGTGAAGGAGTGCTTGGTGACTATGTGTACGATAATGGAAGTGGGTTACCAGGTGGAACCGAAAGAAGAGGTGCTGAAGCGAGTCGGTGGCTAAGCACCTTCTTCTGGTTTCACATGATTGATTCAATGGATCCAGCATCCGAGCGAAGAGTTGGTAGGTTAAGAGGTTTGGCAAGGCATCAACGCCCAAGTGGACCCTTTTCTAGACGGCGCTATCATTGGGGTGAAAGGTTGTTACAAGATGATGAAGACGACAGCCATGATGAAGAAGAAGATGGAGATCATAATGAAACCGATCTGAACATATTAAGTGATATTGGTGAAGATGTTCATGCAAACCCGAGAAGGCGTCGAAGGCTGATACGTGCTAGGTCAGATCAAGACCTGTCCTAAGACTAGCTTGCAGGTGGCTCCGGTAGTCTCTCTCTTTATTTATGGACATAAGTTAATATTTCCCAGTGTAAAAATTATTTTGGTTTCTCTTCACTGACCAGTTTAATATTTCCAACCACGTTTAAATCATGTGCAGATTGCCTCTTAAAGTATGGATTTCAGCATGAGCTAGGAACTGATCCATCAACTCGAAGCCCAAAAATGAAGATCTAGAAAGGCGTCTTATGAATATCTTCTCTAGGATTTGTTTGCAGTTGTGGGTTCCTTCAGTGAGGAGGAGGAAAGCTGGTACAATGTTATTAGTGTGTGAACTCAAGAAATAATGTTATTTTTATTATATTTTGTTGGATTTGATGTTTTCTATTACGAGTAGTCGAAAAGTTGTGGTTCCATGAGATGTGTGGTTAAAATTAATTGTTAACTTTAATTTAGATTAAAGTTTAATTTTTAATCCCTACCAAACAGAGGTTAGTAGTTTCCTCATACTAATTTATCGAATAGTGAGACTTTGCACTGCATATTTCGAGGATTTACGTCCTGCTATGGTGTTCTTTGTTAATTCAAGGTCAAGATGTCAAAGTGGATCAGGCGCGAAAGAGAAAATTACCTGAAATAATGATTCTTAAGTTTTAGCCCGTGGCCATTATAAAGAGAAATTGAGGGGAAAAAATTTTGGTTTAAGTTTTAAATGCATTTTGGAATAATAGATTGATGAATAATATGTGGTTAAAAATGAAGGAAAAAATTTTGGGTTGTGGGTAATTTTATTTTAGGGAAGAATATGTATTTGAAAAGAAAAAAAAGTATTTTGAAAAAAAATGGAGATCAAACAAGATTTTACCATTTTTATAAAAAAAAATCACGTGGTCACGTGAACGTATATGTTAAGGTCATAATTCAAAACATAATTGTCTTAGTCACACGAGCTCATATGTATTCAAAGGTCACATGATAAATTTTTAGGTATAAAGGTCACATAACACAATCACATAGATTATGTTACAATTAGACATCTTATTAAGTTTACAAAAATTTATCAAAATATATCACAATTACGTATACACAATTATGCATACCTGTCTGATTTTTGAAAATTTTTTACAAGTTTGTTAATTTTGAAATTGTATTTTCAAACAATGAAATTTTTCGAGTGCGAAATTCGTGATCCTGCTCGGGTTGCGTACCATGAATAGGCCGGGGCTCTAAAAAGGCCTTGTGGCCAACCCAATGGCTATATTAACAGCCGTCTCTGATTATTTTGTTTCTAATCTTTTGGAAAAAGTTAGTTGGTAAACAAAATTTGATAGGTATTTGGGATGGAAATGCCCTAAACACCAGAAAGCATTTGATTATCGGGTTATTCCATGAATTAGTAGAGTAACACATTGAAATATTTGAGAAACACAAATTTGGACCCAGTAAGGAAAATTAGAAGAGTTATTTTCTATAGGTATAAATAAGTAGCGTATTTAAATATATTTAAGAGTGAAATTTAAGCTAATCAAGGAGAATTTGAAAAGTTTGGTAACACTCGACAATATTAAATAAGAGAGAGTACTAATCTCATACCAAACATGCACTAATATGTAGACATGCCTAACTGGTGTTGTTTGATAATAGATTGTTGCTGGCTGCTAACTATCCTTGCATTTCACAGATCATCCACAGAATCCCCTCTTTCGAAAACAGCAGCAGCCCCCATGCCCGAACCTACAACGCAACACACATGAAGATTTTCAACATGTCAACTAAAATAATACATGAAAATCGGGTCGAGTTGTGTGGAGCACCTATGCACATTGATATCACACCAAAACGACAATCCTTTCCACGACGCTTCATCTCATGGAGTAGAGTTGCAACACAGCGAGCCCCTGAAAAAGGAAGAAACAATCTGGACTCTTAACTACTACATTATCCAAATCTCAGTTAAAGAGTCTGCCAGACAGTACTAATCTTGATAACCTGTAGCTCCTAAGGGATGCCCAAGAGCCATTGCTCCTCCGTTGACGTTAACTTTTTCAGGATCAAGGTCTAAATGTTTACAGCAATATACGAATTGGGAAGCAAACGCCTGCAATATACACACAAGATTTGCACTGCTATAATTTTTGTAGATACATTTAACACGAGTGTTACTAAGAGAAAGAAGCACCTCATTAATTTCGAACAAGTCAATATCACCAAGTTGTAGACCAGCAGACTTCACTGCAGCCGGAATTGCAACAGCTGGGCCGATTCCCATAACTGCAGGATCCACCCCTATGGCAGCAAAACTCCTTCAAGAGAAGTTCCAGATAGTTACCGAATCTGGCATTGCATGCTCGAACTAGTGTAAAAATCAGATTGTCTAGCTTGTACTTTCAAGGGAGCATGTATACTATAATTATGTCCTCAGAATCATCAATGCATGGTAACAATGTTTATGAGCAACTTCTAAAGGGGGTAGTTTGAAGGAAAACTGTGCTCTCGGAGTCGAAGCACCTCTTAAAAATCAAAGACTAAACTTTGTGCTCATCCAATGTTTAACTAATCCATGGAATTCTAATTAAGACATCGGATTGAACACTTCGCTGTGACATCTGCACTGGTTTTTGTTGAACTGAGTAGAGCCTAATCACATTGTACTCTTTCCCTTTGACCGTGAATAGACCTCAGGCCTTGGGGGTATATTAGGCACTGTATACACGTATTAGGTTATTTTAATATGTGTTTTGAGGGTATATTAGAAATTCTATAATATATAAGATAGCCCTAATATTCCTAAATAAATAAAGATTTTTTAGGAGGCCAAGATAAAGACTCAGAGAGGTGAAATCATTATTACTTCTCCATTATAGTGGAAACCTGCCTAGACGTAGCTCTCACATTGATGCTATGTGTGTTCTACTTGTTTTTCATTTCTTTTATTGCTCTAGTAAACAGGGATAAAGGCGTAATCCATAACAATTTTCAGCTTTTTTCACCTGAATACACCAAGAATTGGAAATCCTTTTTGCATAGCCAAACTTCTCTTCATGAGAAGCACTGCCGCAGCACCATCGCTTATTTGACTAGCATTCCCTGATATCACGTGTCTACCATTAAGTTAAAATTCGTACAACATAGTTATTAATGATCAAGTCCACCAAATATTATCACCTGCAGTTGTTGTCCCGTTGTTCTTGAACACAGGCTTCAACTTTGCCAGATCTGTCGTACTTGTGTTAGGACGAATGCCATCATCGACAGAAATTGTAATAAGCTTCTCCTTTCCACTTTCAGTGTTTACAATCTTTAAAGTAAAATCTTCATTAGAAACTTTAAAATGATTTATGTCAACTATAATGCATTCAAAAGAAATTTGCTCGTCTACCTTTGTAGAAACTGGAATGATTTCATCTTTAAATTTTCCAGATGCAGTAGCTGCAGCAGCACGCTTATGGGATGTGACCTATTGATGTAATTCTGAGGGGTTACAATTGTTTCTAATTGGCTAATTCAATCGACAGATTAGCTGTTAAATGCCCATCTAAAATTCTAAAACCTTGAGATTTTTGGTGAGATGGTTCAATATGGTATTTGAGCATTTAAAGGTCCTGGATCCAAGTCTCCCGAGCACTCAATGCAAATTATTCACATAATGAATTCATTAAAGCCATACGTGCACAATTTTCATAAATGGGTGATTGTGAGACTTGAATCCAAGATCTTTGCCTGTTCGGAGATCATGATAACTTTAAGATTTGATATGAAGTCCTTCAGCATTAATGAAGCAGCACACTTACAGCAGCTTGGTCTTGCTCTTGTCGGGTCACTCCATAACGTTCTGCTACATTTTCAGAAGTGATGCCCATCGGAAGTAGACAGTCTCGGACTTGAGCAGAACTTTCCACCTGTTACAGTATTTTTCCAGCTGAAGACACTAGCATATGGAAATAACGATTTGTGCAAAAAGAAATTCCAGTTTTTAACATACTCTGGGATTAACTTTTTGAATCCAGTCCATCTTATCAACTGTCATGGACTCCAATCCAGCCCCAATGCCTGTATAGAAAGAATAAGAACTGAAGGAAAGGCAAGAGTCATTTCAGTACATATTTAAGAAACTCTCCTTTTACCAATTTCATAGAATCCTGATTTTATGGAGGCAGCTACATCAGCAACAGCCTGAAGGCCAGACGAACATTGCCTATTGACTGTCCTGATGGGCACAATATCTGAAGAAAGCTTCAAAATTAGAATTTTAAGGTAAAACAAACGCCTCTTGCTCAAAAGAAGACGTGAAACCACTTTAATTGCAGGTGAATTAAATCCCTTTCATGTCTGTGAAAATATTTCATAGTCGATAGTCTACAATTTAATTGTACTTTATACAAAATCATTTATGTTTCGAAATAAAGGACTACCAGGGAAACCAGCATAAAGTGCAGCCATCCTGCATTCAATTGCTCTGTGTGAACCCGGAGCTAAAACTGTTCCTACAACTATATCTCCCACTTCGGCTGGATTGAAGTCTGTTTTCTCTATCAAAGCCTGCAATCGGGAGAAGACCACTTAATGACTAAATGAAGTTCAGATATAATGATAAAGAATTGAACTCATAATCCGTTCTTTCTAATTCATTCACTTCAAGACTGTTGGGTGCGACCATTAAAGAGCCGCTTATATATGCTTGCTAAAAGACTGACTTTCATTCATTATCATTAGGTCAGCATGAAACTAGAATAATATGAGACGACAAAAGCAAGTACATACAATAATTAAGAAAAACTTCAAATAGGTTCTTGTCTCTCGAAGTCAGTTTATCCTTCAGAGTTTAGGAAACTAAAAGATTCAGTCTTTGCAAGTGATTGTATTTGAGTAGTGTGACTAACCTTTAAAACGGGAGCAAGTAAATCCTCTGGAAGAGTATCCTTGAATCCTCCCCGTTTAGATTTGCAAATGGCAGTTCGACAGGCACTATTAAACGTGATACACACAGAATGACAATTAATTAATGGGCAGAAAATTTACACGATTCAGACTAATTGTAAGTGAAGTACTCACGCCACAATGACAACGTCATCTTCTAAAGCAGCTGTTCTATGATAAGCAGCACCTTTCCCAGACGAACATGTTGAAGGCTGTTAAAAGAATTCGAAACTATACTTGATCGAAAACCATGAATGATTATGAACAGAATTGGTAAAGTTGGCACAAAAGTTACAACTGTTACTAAGTCTCAAATGAAGTCGATAAATCTGAATATAGGTATTTCGCAACTACTTGGTGGCTGGTGCTGGACTAGCACACCAAAACTCAGATGAGCCTGGCATAGCCTTGTTAGAATTAGGGTATGACCCGAATTCTATTTTGAAGATGATTGAGAATTCTAATTATAGTCGACATTAACAGAAATTCTATTTGTTGGAATGTTTGTGGAATCTTATTCGAAATCTATTTGACAAATTCTAGTTGAAAATCTATTTGGAAGTTCAATTGAGAGTTGAAATTTGTGTTGAACTAAAAAAATAAAGATATGGACCAAGGAGTACTTTTCGATGCAATTTTTGCTCGCCTGGAGCTCGAGCGTCCAAAATAGTGAAGCTATGCTATAGCCGAACACTTGAGCGTCGAGGCGGCGCCTGCGGACACTTGAGTGCCATATTCATGGGGCCTGGCAGATTTTTGCGTTTTACACGTTTTAAACATTCATTTCTATCTATAATTCTGCTTTTAGGGTATTAAACATCTCTTATATATATTTAGCTATTCATTGTATTTTAGATTAAGTTAGAACAAATCATAAACACAAAATCATTATATTTTTTCTCCATATTTTAGTAAAATCTCTATTCCTCAGCAAATTATTTTATTCTTGAGTTGGTGATCAATTACTTAATATTGTGTCATATTATTTTCTCGCCTATTATCACAATAAATTAGCATTTGGAATTATCCAATATTTTCATCGGTGTTTATAACAAGCCTAATATGTTTTAAAACTACTGACATGCGCGGATAGCTTTCTATTCGAAGCACGTCAAGCCTTGATAATATAGATGAGTAGAAAAGCCTGGAATGAATAGTAAATTACACACACTTACAGAAATTTCCTGATTCATCATGCTTTGTCTCTCCATACTCATTTATAGAGCTTTTCTCTTCAAACTCTTGTTGACAGTTGTGTTTCAATAGAGCCTTACACCTTACTTTCACATTTATATATGCTTACATATGGATACTGATGTGAGAGAGAGAGAGAGAGATAGAGATGCATGATGAATATAGGTTGGAAATTAAACCCACCTATTTAATACTGCATAGTGTCGTTCCTTTAAATTATAATATCCTTTGCTCATTTTTTCTTCTTCTGTAACTCCATTTAATGCTTTATCTAACTTGCTCAAGCTGTAATTTGCAGTACGCTGTATTTGGTTTATTCCAGTCTCTGCACATATGTCCTTGAGTCAAAAAATGTTGGCTGGAAAGTATATTTGAAACTGTCCTCAACATTTCCATTTTTATTATATTGAAACAATTAAAGTCCACCATATCTTGATGAATTGATTTTCATTAATTTCTGTATCGGTACCATATGGAGTGTTTGCTTTGTGGGATTCCAAATTCAAAGACTTTCTCTCACCTTAGTAGGGCTCTTAGAATTGAAATTTCTTCGAATGTGACATGGAATAGTTCATGTCAATACGATTGTGAGCATAAGAGGTACGCTGTGGTCCATGTCACTGTATTCCTTGGCTCGATAAGGGGAAAAAGTAACCCACGAGTTAACGTCCTTGATGTTTTTGAATAAGTTGTTAGTTCTTGAATTGATTAATTGTATTCCATTTTTTATCACCCGCTGTTCGCGATGACTTTACGCTAATGCAATTGCTTTGAGTTCCCAAAAAAAAAAAAAATCCAAATGCTCAAGTTAGATTATAGATACAATTGCTATTTTTATATTACAATGAATGATTTAAAGTTTGTGAATTTAGTTGTGGTAAATTCACGATCAGTTCAGGTTCTAGGTCTGCTAGGCTAGCTAAGTTTTCATCGAAGTAAAATTGACTGTGCTGATTTAGGGCTAATCTGATTTTTTTTTTTAAATTGACACAATTAACACTAAAAAAGGAATGACAATTGTCGTTAAAAAAATATTACCTTGCGTATTTAATTTTTTTTCCCCTTGTTGACATACAAAAATAATAAGGTCCAATTAAGTGACCCATAGAATGAACCCCAGTTAAAGAGTTCCAATGATGGATCCAAACAAAACACCATGTGGAAGCTCAAAACAGAGTTATGCAATGGAATCCCATCATCATTCAAACATGATATACGCCCAAATAGTGAAAGCTCGTTTATCGCTCAAGCTTGAAAGACGTCCAAGTAACAAAGAACCCCCATCGTTCAAGCCTGTGAGACGCTCAAGATCTGGGCGAGGGTAACGTATTAGTATTATTAAAGCGACAGACAGTTTATTGAAACTGTTTATCCACGATCCAAGAATCCCGATCGTACGCAGTTAAATAATGAGAGAAGTGACAGCGGTTATAAGCAGTTCCTTGACAATTCATCCATCATGAAGAAAGTGGGTAACTAGGACGACAAACAGTTTCCAAACGATTTTACAAGGAAAACTGTCATAATAAGTATAAAAGAGACAGAAGACATAGAAGCAAGAGATCCAATCAATCAACTCTCGAGCATAGAAATATGTAATTTCAATTCATTTATTTTCTTGTCAAACTTTCGAGTTACTTCGTGTGCTTGTACCCTTTGAATGTATTTTGCTTTTTACAACTCGTTATCTTCATAAATAAGGCACCATTCGTTGGGACTTTGTCTCAAGATGTTTGTTCCTT